>JASSUY010033872.1:0-34363 GCA_032466535.1 Forpus xanthops
CCATTTCCCCGGGACTGGGGAAGAAAGAGGGGGGGGGGGTGCACAGAACTGTTTGAGGGGCCTCAAACCACGACAACCTATTCTGTATTTTTCTGTGTTTTCCAGAGGGGGAGGATTTCATTACTACCTTTTCAAAACCACTCATCTTTGTGTTACTTGGTGAAGAAACTGGCCATTTTTGGCAGTTAGCTTTTTTACATTGGCTGTGTTCATGCAGACCTAGCATTTATCAGCATAATGAGATTTTCCCCCATCTATTACAGAGCAATTCATGGTCTCTAATTAAATTATTAAATATTCAGTACCTTGACTGACAGCATATTGGAAATGCAGTCAGTGTTTCGGTTTGGTTCTGGTACGAATCCCAGGGAACAGGCTGTGACTGGTATACACTGGATTTTTACAAATCCAAGTCCCTTTGTGCAGGCAGTACATGTGCAGTTGCAGATGGGGTGTGGATTTTGAACAGTTGCAACTTCAAAGTATAAACCACTTGTCATTTGGTAATAGGCAACTTCAAGAATCCTAAGCTTAGTACTTATACATATAAAGGTGTCTTTAGTCATGTTAACCCAAATGTAGTGTTTTTATTAGGTGATGCACAGTATCTTGGTGCAGGTTGTTGTGGGTTTTGGCTTTCTGGGGTTTTTGTTTTCCTAAGATACTTCTGGTTTGTACCTCATTCTTTGGCTCTTTATTATGCTGTTCATTCTGTAATACAATGGTTGGAATGGCTGCTATTTGTATTAGTGTCACAGTATTACAAAAAATGTATTTACTTATGCAGAGACTTAAAATAACTCATTGCCATGAATGGTTTTTATTGAAAGATTAATTTTTTAAGATCTGGAGAGGACAAACACTTCAAAGTGTTATGCAAACATTGTTCTCCTTAAGGTTCAACACCTGGAGGAACAACCATGTTTAAGGAAGTGTTTAACACAGTTACAACACACCTTTTGAAGTAACAGCATAATTTGTGACAGGTAGCTAACCTGGCTCATTGAATGTAGCTCATGAAATATAGAAAATATATCCTTGCTAAACTGCATTCATTTATAGAAATAGCTCAGTGTCATTAAGGATAAAATATCCTGTTGGTTTAAGCAAGTTTGCTTCAGGTGTTTTGGTGGGTTACTGGCTACGTAAGAGAGTTTCAGCACCAGGAAGTGGTCAGAAGTGTGCTTCCAGCAGTGGTCTATAGTTTGTGTGCAAAAGCAAAATGAACCCATTTCTACCAAACAGAACCTCAAGATGGAGGAACTGAATATATCGGACTACTTGCACAGGGAATTCACCAGAACAAATGGAGATAAAGTTAGCCTAGGCAAGGTGCAGTATGCTTTAGCTGGTAAAACCATTTCAGTCAGTTATTTTCATACCTAGTGTTCTGCCTTTGGTGGGAATATAGCTTACCCCACTGCTCAGGATACATGTGCAAGTGGCATAACCAGTCTCTATGCTTGACTTTTCCTTACTTGCCAGTGCTTGTCTCTGTAACCTGAACGTGATCTTTCTTCTGTTCTGTAGCTACTCTGCTGCATTTTTTACCTGCTTTTCCCATGTAGCATGTCAGCGTTAATCTTTGGGTTCCCCCCTCCATTAAGTCACATTTTACGGGTAGCGAAGTCTAGAACTGTCTAAGAAATCATTGTGAAATACAGTACTTGTCTGCACTGAAAAAGAAGAGTCAAAGGCTTTGAAATGCTTAAGATTACATCTAATATATTAAACACATTTTACAGCCTTGGATCATTATATCCGTACTGACACATGTACCATTAACTAATCACAGTAGATTTAATAAATGCTGGACTGAAAGGGCAACTTTATTCCTGTCTGAATCTGTTCTCAGCACTCAGACTTCAGAAATACTGTCAGGTTCCTTTTTGTCAGGTAGTAGAACAAAGTCTCAACTGCTGCTTCATGCTAGGTGCTTACTTGCAGGGGAGGTGGAATAAATGTGAACTTCTAAAGTATTGATCACCACATCTATACTATGTTCTTGTGGCCTCGTTATACCAGGTCACCTTGACACCAACACTGAAGGTATTGGAGACACAAGGTGGAGAAAATGGTGTTTCACTTCTATTAAGCTGAAACTTCTGCAAAAGCCCATTCTAACAAGTAGTAAAATCAATTCTGGCACCAAAGGCTTCTGTGCTCAGCCAAGCTTATATTGCTGAAGTAAGTCTGAAGATCCCCAGTGCCTTCTGAGAACAACCAGTAGGGAAAGTTAATCTGAAATGGGTCACATTGAGATTCTGCTGCTAATCCATGGGCTATTTTTGTGTAAATCCTCAGTCATGTGCACACAGGCTACAAAAGGATCTAGACAACTGCTATCTTGTTGATCTTCTAGAAGTCTGTATGTAGTAGTTACTAGTCTTAGATTAATTTATTATCTGTTCTTAAAGTAAACTCAATCTTCTAATGAGGTAACAAGTTAAGTAGACTATTAGAAGTTTTGAGTATGTACAGGTATAGATAAAGAGAAGTAATTCTGCCTACAAGTCTGGATGCTCCTACTTGAAGTTTACTTCTCAGTAAGTAGCATGTAGTAGTATGAAATATATTGCAAGACACAAATTCTATGTAAGAACAAAGTACTTCAGATTTGCAGTGTTAGGCCTTTTTGTTCATTTGCATCACGCAAATTCTTGTGTAGATTTTTAGAACTCAGTCATTCCTGTCCTGGGTGGGACAATCTAAGACACTTGTATTAAAAGATTTAAGTGATAGTTAACTACTCTTGGACTGAGAATTCCAAGCTTTCTGACATTACTCAAGTAACTTAAGTCTATGTTGCTCATTGTAAAACTAAAGCAGATTAAAATGAGTACTTCATGTGGAGTTTTATTTTTTTAGAAGGCAGGAGACCTTTGTTTGGGATTACAGTAACTGGAATAGTTCCCTGTGAGTAATTAAAGATTGAAGTCAATAATTTGATTATACTTCCTGATGCACAGTAGCCCATATACTGTCTTAAGTGTGACCACAACCTAAATTCTCTTCTGCTGAACATAATGCTGCTTCAGACTGGAAAAACAAAGGTGAGCTGAAAAGAAATTTAATTATGGATGGAGCTACCCAATATTTCAGATGTAATGTTAAGAAAATTGTTGGGTCAACACTATTAGGGAATTTCTGTTGGAGCTCACTGCAACTTCTGGAAGGACTCAGAGGATGGTTAAGGGCTCTGCTGAAGTCTGGATTCAAGGCTGTATCAGTGAATACTGCAGTACAGACAAACCCAATTCAGAAGGATCCAGACCAAAGCCTAGCTGCAGCAAGTCTAAACATAGCTGGCACAACCAAACCCAGCTCCTTGGGATGAAAGGCTGGTTGATCCACTAGAGTTGATCTTCATGACAAAGGCAAGCTCTTGCAACTAAATGTTTATCAAAGCAACCACTGGAATGTACATTTCTGAAACTTAGAAGTTTCCCTATGAATATGAATAAAATTGCAGGATAGTAGTTCTATCTCTGTGTTTCAAGTGTAAACTAATAACAGTGATACTGTCTTGCAGTACCTCACAAAGCAAGTGGAGTTCTTGCGTCAGATGAATGATCAGCATGCCAAAGTCTATGAGCAGCTGGATGTGACAGCAAGAGAGCTGGAAGAGACTAATCAAAAACTAGTTGCAGACAGTAGAGCTTCCCAACAAAAGATATTAAGGTAAACTTTTACTAGATCCTTCCTAGATAATGTGAGGAAAAGCACTCCCAGTGTATATTTGTGTGTAGTTATTAAGTGGCCATCTCTGTCTACTGGTGTTCTACAGTACTGTTAAATTGGAAGGATAGCATTTTTTAAAGGCCTTTTGGGGCCAAAGACCAGCCTTCAGAGAAGACAAGACACTATAAGGGGATGGGAAATTCACATCTACTTGATTAAACACTCAAATGTCTTTCACCTTTTAGTTTGACAGAGACCATTGAATACCTGCAAACACACATAGATGACCTGCAACGACAAGTAGAAGAACTGAAAAAGCCTGGGCGAGGCCATATGGACCACGAGAGATCTGACCAGTCAAGGTCAATGCATAGTTTCTCATGTTTGAAGGAGCTGTATGATCTTCGCCAGTAAGACTTTTTACCTTGCATAGCAAAGATAATACTGAAATTATTTTAGGCAAAGCTCTAAAAACTAAGACACAAGCACAGAGGTCAAACAAGCTAGCAGGAAAACCTCTGATGTTCACAGCTATCAAAGCACCTGCACAGTCCTGCACTATGTGGTGGTGCCACTGCTTCTGGCATACTTCTAGACCACATTAGTATTTGTGTGAGAGGAACTGCCGTGAAGGGTTCTCTCCCAAAATCTCCAAACATATCAAATTGCAGCCCATTTTACAGCAATTTGCACCCCACTTTTTTTCAGTCAAATAAAACCAGACAGATAATCTGAAAACCAAGCATCCTACATGCAAAATATTTTCTGTAACTTACTTTTTCTTTGGATGTCTGTGGATATTTTCTTTCCAAGGAAGGCATGATTCCTGCAATAGCCTACTTGAATTCAAGCTGGTTAAAACGCTTAGGCTGGTAAAACGGTTCCTGGAGCTCTGGGCTGCTTTCTAAATTCAGAGCAGTTTTCCCCAGTTGAACTGCATTAGTATGCCCATCAGGACAACCACCTGGGGTAAAAGCTCAGACTGGCTTCAGTCCTAGAAGGTTCACTTTTGAAATGAAAGGTAATTTCACAAGTGAAGCACTTCCATAAACACAAAAGCCTCCATAGGCTTTTGTGTCTGAGCTTCAGCACTACATGGAGGTAGGACTATAGAATAAATCCATACACCCAAAAGGAAGTTATTTCTTGGTAATTCAAGTAAGTGGATTCCTTCAAATTGCCCAAGGCCTGTGGAAGTACCAGGCTACAGAATTGCCTTGCCAAATTTTCGTGCTTGCTTCCACAATCAACAGTGATGAAAGTTACAAGAGTGCTGTGGAAAAAAACCTGAGTGTTGGAGTATTGCATGACATGGAGGCAACATTTAGTTAAACTGAAATTATAGGTCTAATTATTCAATAAGCTTGCCTGTAACCTGAAACTGTTCCTAGCTGCCATTTTGCTTAAGATGGGAGGCTTGATTTGATGGCATATCAGTATTTACAAACTTTGCTCTGATGATTAAATGGACAGATAGGTTAGCAAAATTACTACTGTGTGTACTTTAAGGTGTGTTAGCACCTAGTTAAAATCTGTTAAAATCAGGTTAGTTTAGGTCTGTCATTAGTTACCCAGGACAGAACTTTAGGAGGTGTGGTCAGCTGTACTTCCTACATTTGATAATGCTTATTTTGTTTCTGCAGGTATTTTGTTTATGACCATGTGTTTGCAGAAAAGATTACTTCGATGGATAATCAGCTAAGTCCTCTAGAAGAAGAAAATGAAAACTTAAAAAAGGCAGTTACAGTTCTGCAAGCCCAACTGAACCTAGAAAAAGAGAAGAGGGTAACAATGGAAGAAGAATATAATCTTATGGTAAAAGAAAATTGTGACCTTGAACAGAGGCTTGTTGATATAGACTTGTATCGGGCTCGTGCAGAGGAGTTGGAAGTGGAAGTAGCTGAAATGCGACAAATACTTCAGTCTGAAAACACATTACATAAAACAGAGAAACTGGTGCCAGAATCCTTTTTCATTTCATTTAAGGAGCCTTTAGAAAGTGAGCTTTGTCAGAGCCTAGCAGATGATGGACTTCTGACTGTTCCAGAGTTTGAGAAGAAGGCACTGAAACGGAGCAGCAGTGAAACCTTCCTGAGCAGTGCTGCAGGGATAGACATTCTAAGGGACCATGAAGAAACATGTATTAGGAGAGCTGAAGCTGTGAAGCAGCGAGGAGTCTCTGTACTTAATGAGGTTGATGCTCAGTATAATGCTCTGAAAGTGAAGTATGAGGAACTTTTGAAGAGGTGTCAAGTGGCTGAAGATTCTTTGAAAAACAAGGCTGTGCAAACACCAGAGCAGTATTCCAAAGACCTAACTGTGGGGAATACCCAGTACGATCTTCCAACTAGCAACCAAGAATTCACAAATGTGGAGTTAAGTGACTCTCCCCCAAATGCTCTTCCTGAATATAAAGCACTCTTCAAGGAAATTTTTAGCTGTATCAAAAAAACAAAGGAAGAAATAGATCAACACAGAGCTAAGTACAAGTCCCTCTCCTCTCAGCTGTAACATTGGACATGCTGATGACCTGTTTTCTATTGACAACTGATCTATTAGTCAAGAAGGGGAAAAAGGTTACTGATGTCAGACGACCCCTTATAAAATGTATTTCTTGAGCACTCAAAATGAATGTTTTGAATTGGCTTGTAGGCCTGTAGTTAACAATCTAGTTAGTTAACAGCTAGTCTCCCTATACCTGTGTAGCAATAGGTTAAATGTTGTTTAGCACTGTCACACAAACTAATGGTTGTAAAGCAAGCAAACATCATAGCTTAATACTACACTGCTACTTCATGCTACACTTAATCTCTGGCCAGAACAGTTAACTGAATCTAGTTTCCTTAGTCCACTTAAAAAGTAACAGAGCTTAAGACATCTGTACTCTCAGAAGGAACCAAACTAAAGCTTCCCTTTGGTTTACACTGATGATCTAGCCCTGTAACTATATCTCTGTGGAAAATAAGTAAAACCAAAGCCCATGACCAGTGTCCTGGACAGCCTTTCCTTAGTTCTTGAGAATGAAGTTAGCAGTCTAGCTGAGCTTGCTTTGGCAGAGGTTGGAGAGCTGGCACAGCAGCCTCAGCTGTGCTTGGTTTAAACTGGTACCATGTTTTCACATGCACTAAGCTCTCCCCCAATTAGTATAAATGTCTTCCTATTAAGAAAGGATTTGATGTGAAGTTTGTGTGGCTTTTTAGGTATGGTTTCTTATGTAGGGCACTTTGTCTGAAGGCAAGATACTGTGAATTGATGATGTATGTTATTTGGGACCTACTGTTCTTTGGTGGAATGTCTGCAAAGTACATTTTTATGTGCATTTGGTGAGATAGAAAGTTGCAGTTTAGCTGTTTAACTTTAGGAGTAGTACTGACGTAGTGGGATAGCTTTCAATCTTACATACCGTGAACTCCAAGTGCTTGAAGGAGACAGGCCAGGTGAAATCTTATCACATTGTTTTGTCTCTTGCTTCCAGTCAGCTTCTGTGGATGAAGCTGCCTGGGGGTGGGAGGATGGATACAACTCTGCCAGAACACATCCTGCTGAAAACGGGACCATGCTCTTGTTCTTCCTCCCCTTCTCCAGTCCCTAATAATCTATGTATACTGAAATTCTGAAAAGCAAAGACCATGAAGTATGTTCTTCAAAACTGCTTCAAAGTCATAAGAAAACAAAGGTTAAGAGATTAAAAGGGGGAAGGTGCAATGAAAGGTGACATTCTTTTCCATATTAAAGGTTCTTGGGATCAACTTTCTGCCCAAGTTGCTGTGATACACCAAACCATTGACAAAGAATGTTGACAATTTCTCAGTGTTGGTTCAACTGCTGCTGTTGCGATTCACCTTATGTTGTACCCTGCAGAGCTTGAGGATATCTGTCCTTCAGCTGCAGTATTAAGACTTCGTTTTGTGGGAGTTTCTCTAAAAAGTGTTGCATTTTGAGGATTATTTAAAAATGGGAATCTCTTGTATTTTTCTAAGCACAGAAAAATAATACTGTCAAGCCACATGTGTAACTAGTAATTATGCCCATGTGTGCCAGTAGGGAACCAGTAAACCTGTTGCAGATGGCACCTGTGTTATCTAGTCGTGCATCTTTTCCACGTGGCTCAAATTGAGTTCCCATTACAGTTGTATTTCTAAAAAGGTTATGTCACATGGAAAAGGGTAGGCCTAGCTGGGATAGAAATCTGGGGAGAATTAAGTAGTTTCTCCTCAGTGTTGTGGTGTTTGTCAGTGCTGTTCAAAAAGGAGGGGAAAACTCAAAGGCAGAAAAGCTGCTGTTTCTGCGATGAGGTTAACTGTATTGTCACTGTTTCCTTAACATTTGAGTCTATATCACCTGGAGGTCTGCTTTGATTCAGGTGTGGGGAAGCAGTAACCCTACATGAGAAAGGTATAGCATGTTAGTCACAAATCCTTTACTGCTCCCTCCTCACTGCTTCAGGAGAAGGGAGATCCATACCTGCCAGACCAGAAGATATGTAAAATTCAGATTTTTGGTGAAATGAGTTATCTCCAGTGGGTTGTTCCTGTTGGCTAATTTTGAGTACTTTATATACACCATTTTATGCTTTAAAAATACAAAAAATGTTCTCAGCTTTCCACAGAAGTACTTGTTTCTTGTGCAGTGTAACTTCCCCTTGGCTACCTGTGCCAGTGCTTGGCTCTGGCTGTACTGTACTTTAACGTTAACTGTACATATTATGCAATAAAAACCTCCAAGGCTGGGCTCTGCTTTCATAACCTCTCTCAGACTTTGGCCTTCCTTAAGGGCAGCTTTAAGATGCAGCCACAGGTATCGCTCTGGCAACAGAGCTGTGCTGGGTGCATGCCACCAACCAAGACAAAAGCTGTAGAAGCTTCTGAACTTTAAAACACCTCCCTGATATACTGATGTAGTTAATAAAGTACACTAGCATATTAATTAAGGTAGAGTTTTAGCAGTTTAAAACTTTCCATAGAAATGTGAAATGCTGTAAGTATGGTAACAATATTCTTAGCCAAGCTTACCTGGATTAACTGCCTTAATCTGCTTATTTTAGTCAACAACTCAACTCCGCCTTTTCAGAGGATAAGTAAATGAAATTAATAGAATCTCCTTGAGCTTCTCATGTGATGGAAAGTATTGCAAAGAAAATGACCAGTAAAGTAACTTGTGTACAGTGCTTACACAGTGGGATATTCCTTAACCATATCACAGTTAGGCTTCCATGACAAACCTGCAACAGAGAGCGGTTACCACATCTTGCACAGAAGACCCTTAGCTCAACAGCTACCTCTGGCTACACCCTGCAGCCCATGGTTCAAGCAGAAAGATGTAAAACAGTTCACTCTCTACCTCTAACCTCTGTAAGGCTTCAGGCCACAAAAGGAATAGGTGCACCTTCCATTTCTTCTTGGACAAAACAAGGCTGGGTAGAATTAACCTTTGGGATAAAATTTTATTTAAAAAATTACACAAAATAGAGGTTTAAAATTGTTGCCCTGTGACAACTACAGCTGGATGCCTTCCAGAGGGTGCACTCAGCTACTTACCTACTTACCTCACTGAGTTTGCACTCAGTAATGCAAAAAGTCCCCCAAACAAAACCTGCACCACTAAAAGCAATCCAGTAGTTCTGCATCTCTTAAAAATGCAGGTGCTTTTCCAAATGACTCATTTCACAGACAACAGGCAAGAACAGTCACTATGTAATACAGAGCTCAAAGATTTTGTTGTCCCCTCCAGCATTTCCATGAACATGACTGTCTTCTCTTTTTATATAGAGAGGGCTGCCCAGGCTGGGACAATGCTCAGCCTGAAGCATGAGCATACAGGTACTTAACAAAACGTGGGATGACTGTAAACAAATTTAATTTATTGGCATTACTTATAAAGTATTAGATCATGATTTTCCATCATGTCTGTGTCAGTATATGGTTTTATTTCTTTATAATGAAACAGAACGAGAATTGAAATACATTATAAGTCCATAACTAATCAAGCTGCAGACAGGGTCCCATGTTGTTCTCCCAGTTGCTCTTGCACCTAGGTAGCCATGCAGACATGGGTGTGAGCATGTTGGGATGTCAGTGACTGTCTTGCCTGCAACGCCCAGGTCCCCCAAAGTAGGTCAGGTCCTGCCCTGCACTCCCGAGGTCACGGCCTTACTCTGTGCCGTGTGCTGCAGGTTTCCTCTTTTGTCCTGGAGATCACTTGAAACCACTGCCACCACTGTCAGGACTGTACCGTCCCCTTAAGATACCACATTCCACCGTAGCTCACACAGCAGTCCTGGGGAGACATGGAAAGTGTGTAAGGTGCTGGGAGCCATGGTCTGGCTTTGGAACAACTTACGACAAGTGTCTCCTGTCCAGTGCACAAAAAGCATGAATCAGAAGCAACAGGTTTTCTCCGCCATAAGACCATATAACTTAAATGAAGATAACAGACATGAAAGGGGGAAGGCTGAGAGGACACGAGGGCAAACAATGCAGTGGCAGCAAGAAAGCAGGTTTTCAGGGGGAGAAGATGGGAAATGCACAGCAGCCAGCTTGGGAAAGGTTGAAGACAAACGGCACTGAGGGATATGCTGGCTGAAGCTCAGGTGGAGAGGCTAAAGGGAGCAGTGGAAAGGGCTGAAATGTAAAAGCAGTTGTCAGGTCTTTCTTAAGAAAGAACTTTATACGAAAATGAACCATTGCACTTCAGACCTGTGCTCTGGTATTCCAACCACGCACCTGCCATGCTTACAGCAGGTAAGCACCATAGCTAAGAGTTCACTAAGTGGGTTTTCTTGCAGCTCATTTTCTTATTTCTTCTATTAGATGAGCTCCAAGTCTTGAGTTCTAAGCTAATGCCTTCTCTTTCTTTTGCTCCCACCCTCCCATTTAGGTAATTTGACATAGGCTTAAGTACTGGTACCAGGCTGATGCTGCAGAGCTTAAAGGGGAAAAGGTATCTTTTTGTGAAGTCTTGGGACTTGCATATTGCAAGAACAAATATAAAAATTAAGTGTGGAGGGTAGAAAGAGGGTTTGCAGACTTGATCTGCAGATGCAAGAATACAAACCCTGTCAGTCTGTTCCTCTGTGTATAAAAAAGGAGCACACGCAGATGAGGAAATAGAAGTCAACAAATCCAATTACATTCAAAGAGGAATCCACTCTCTTGTGGCTTAAAGAAGCCAGAGAATCTGCTTGTTCCATTAAATCATACTTCTAAATTTCATTTCAGAAATAAAGATAATTTCACATACTTCTGTGACAAATGTATTCATGGCAAAGCAGTCCTGGCACAACACAAGGCCGGCTGCACAACCATTTAGTGACTTACAGAGGAAGGTATTTTTTCTAGAAATAGGGTATCTGTTAAATAGCAACAGCACCACAAAAAACTAATGCCAGTACGCTGTCTGGATGTTCCAGGAGAGCTGACACTAGAGCCCATCTAGTTGCTTGACAGATCTCCCCAGCACAGGCAAGCCACATGAAATACCGTCAAGCACGCAGAAACATCTGAGCTTACTTTATTGCTAAGACAACTGGGCTCTTTGAAGCAAGACCAGTTTGCTTATTATCACAGCAACAGATCTGTAATTTTCAAATGTGCTGTTATTCTGTTTGCAAATCCCAATGTAATAAAGAACTTAAGCACTTCTCTTATTGAAGTGGGTGACAGTAAGCAAAGGCCAAGCAACAATGATTAAAGTATTATTTCAGTTGGCAACTTTCTACTTAGCCATCCTGCATCACTTTTAAAGCTTGTCAGTCTTGGCCTGTATGGTCTGTACATTATACTTCACCTTCTTTTAGCAAGTAAATGGTGCATCTTCAAAGACAGAGATGAAAGGATTCAAATAAACATTCACAATGTGTTAACTATTACTTAGCCTGCTTGTTTTGGCTAGGGTTTTGCTCTGTACACTGCTGCATGTCCTACTACAGGCTGAAATGCATTTCCTTCTCAATATGTGGCACTTGTGCCCTTCAGCATTCATTCACCAGCACTCAGCTGGTAAACCTGGAGCACTGTGCAGCACTCTCCCACCTCCTTCCTGTTTAACTCCACTCTACTGGAAAATAACTGAAGTATCACATTTACTATATTCTATTCTCTGCTGGTCCAACATGACAAATAAAGATCTGTTGCAATAATCCAAAAAAACGTGAGTCAAAACCACTACTCCTTGGAGGGAAAGAAGACAGAATGAGACAAATGTATTATTAAGAAAGCAAGCTGAAAACAAGGCTTTTTCCACATTCCAACACCAACTGTTCTATCACTGTTAGCATTTGTCAATCCAAGGTACAATACAATCCTTTGCTCAAACTGAGCATTAAAAATTCATGCATTATTTGGATCAAACCCACAACAGAACAGAAACGTACCTTTAACACTCTATCCACCTCCTGCTTGTTTAGATCTTCCCCACATTCTTGACTCAGCTGATTCTGGATCACGTTCCTGCGCACTCGGTAATTTTTCGAAAAGATTTCAAGCAAAACTTGGCGATGCTTTTAAGGAAAATGTATCATAAATACAGAGAGAACAAACACCTACCCTAACCCATCTACATATCACTACTGTTTAAACAGTCACTGAAATACATTAGCGGATTCTTGTTTCATAGTCACAAAGCCATCCCACATCCATCTGCGCTCCAGCAGTGCTCTACCCCCGAGGGCTCTACAGGGATCTCTCCATATCCTGACCTGCACTGTCCTATGACCTGGGGCACCTCCAAAGGTACAAGAACATGATGAAGAAGGAGCTACAACATATTCCTCTCAAATGCTTCTGGGAGTTCACGTGGTCCACTCCAGCCAGGAGGCTGGATACTCCTTGAGCCTTCCCTATAAAGATTAATTTAGATCATGGATGCAGAACTTATGCGTCCATCCACATTTTGTTAGGCACCTTCCCTTCCACTTCATTGACTCTGATAGCAATTAAAACTCAGGAGATGCTCACATATGTTGTAGTAATTTCCTATTATAAGTATAAACAGATACATCAGGTAACAACATCATTTCATCTCTGGTTAATGTTGCATTACCATCAAACAAAAAAAAAAAAAGTTGGACTGGATCCTGGTGTGAGGCCTGTGTCAGTGAATCTTCTTGCAGATTCTAAATTGCTTGTATTCCACTGAGCTAGTTGCTGACATGTATTGCCAACATATTATGTTGTTTCTACCCACACCGCCTTGTCTTGACACAGCAATAATCACCCTGAGCTAAGAGCTTCCCCTCAGCTGGAAGTAGGCTGGTATTGGAAACTGGACACTTCAGTAGGAAAAGAGGAAAACTACCTGCTGTACCAGTCCCAGAAACACAAATTCAAATAATGCCAAATGCTCAACAAACATATATTTGGGAATGTCACTTCTTTGTATCCTTACCTGATCATAAGTGTCACCAGCTTCCCAAAGTGCATAGACCTTTAATTCATCTGGTGAAGCAGCAGTCTGTGGAGGAAACTGAGAACAAGAGCCTGTTAAAAATAACCATCTATTTAATGAGTTCCACTTAATGAGTCTATGATACAGTATCCCTGGACACCTATTACTGAATCAAAAATGTCATTGCCATGTAATGAGAACTGCTGAAACAACATAAGCTTCTCTCCCATTCCGCATTAGAAGGGGTAACCTGCTCTGGCAGACCCTATGCCTCCTCAGGTACAGCCCGTCCTGCAGTCACGGGGCAGACACCTTCTCACAGGCCCAGTGTCTTCAGCAGAGACATCATCGGTGTCAAACCTGTCCTGCTGGTGATCCTGAAGCACACAGACCCCAAATTAATGAGGGCTAACTATAGGGTAGGGGAGCATGCACCATAACGTGTGCCTTGATATACCCAAGCCATGTTTAACTGATGCTCCTGGTGCAGTAACCCATACCACTGCCATGTCTGGCACACAGCCAGCCTTTTCAGAGCTTTAAAAGGAACTGCTGAGCGCACTGGAATCCCATGGATTTTGCAAGAGGCCTGCTTCCACTGGTGAAGGGTCAACTACCAGTACCAGAACAATACCAGGGCCTGGACCTTAGCCAGCATCTCATGGCAAGAAGTCTAGATTTTTCCTGTCCACCAGCATTTGCTTCCAGACCATGCAGAGCAGTGTTCAACTGAGAGTACCAAGTGCATTGCAGGGTCTTTCTAGAGGTTTTTACATTTACAGTGCCAGAGAGATTCAGACTGCTTCACTAATCCCAAGCTGGTGTCACTGTGCTTCTGCTGCATTTGTCATCTGTTGTGGGGAAGACTACATGACTCCAGAAGACTGAACACTGGTGGACAGTGAATGAGATACTTGCTCATTTCAGGCTCCAAAGCTGAAGTGGTTCTGGTTTTGCTTGTTTGCTCCCCCTCCAACATGTGCCAAGCTATAGCGAAATACATCTGTTTTTTTCTGACGCAGAGGCCTCACACCCCTGCACACAGGAAGGAACACAACTGCCTCCTCTGCATACCCCAAAACCATAAAAAATAAAATGCCATCCATTTGCCTTAGCATTTCCAATTGGAGCAGTGACTAACAAACAATGCTGAATAAGCTTTCACTCCTGACACATCTCTCATTGGTCACTAACAATTTCTTACTTGCTAATCACCCAGATGACCTAAAATCAATCATCAATGAAAAACTAACAAGCCAGCCCTGATTGTTCCAGTATCCCTCAATCCTGGTTGCTGGGACAAACCAAACCTTTTTTTCCAGCTTCACACACCACACCAACAGACTTGTGCATTAGAGTGAAAGATCACCCTTTCCTTTCATGCTCTGCCTCTGATCTTATTGCAAAGAGAAAGAGTTCTGTCCAGCAGGACCTGTCCGGTGGGATTAGCAGCTTTGGCTCTCATGTTGGTCCAAATGGCTGGAATATAACAAGGTTTTATACTTGGTTTAGAGACAGGATTCAGGTTTATTGGGCTTCCAACACCTGACATGATTCTTTTCCTGTAAGGATGTTTGCTTTGGGGGAATAGTATCTCTTGTAAGCTGCCAGCACAAATAAAATGGAATACTTCAGCTCCCCTTCAGAAAAGAGCTGCAGCAGGAAAGGCAGAATGCAGGGCATCAGAGGCACCCAACTATGAGCAGCCTCATCTGAGAAAGTTACTGAGCACAGACCTGGAGTGCAAACTCCTGCTTCAGCCACATATCTGAAATGCAGCTGTGTTTATATGGCCATTTGGTAAGGAAACAGCTTCCAAACCAACACAATACTTATTTGGGAAGAAAGCCCCATAGAATCTACTCCTCCTGTCCAGCCTCACTCGCAAACTGCAAACACTGCTGCCAACAGTAATCGACTGTCACACAAACCTGCTCTGTCTCTCACAATCACACATGTCCCACTCCTTGCTGCTGTCACACAGCCTGAGCACAAAAGTGGGACATGACAACTGAAGAGGCACGCCGCTCTGTCCAAACAGCTTTACCGTCCTGCCATCCACTGTCTCCTTACCACTTTATGTTCATTATCTGAATTATTATGCTCTACCCTGAAACAGCTCTCCACTGCCTTAAAATCCTTCTCTAAAATACTTGCCCCATGCCCCTTCCTGCTCTAAGCTCCAGAGTGCAGGGCTTTTGCGAGACAGGTCTACAGGGCTGCCGTGTTCAAAGGAAGCTCTCAGGGAGAAGCCCTTGGCTTTGGGATGTGTCCCACTCAAAGCACTGAGCACACACTAAAAATAGCTACTGCTAGGCAGCTAAACCAGACAGAAAGAGGCTGAGTCTGCCAGAAAAGCCTTATCAGCTGGATTAATCCTAAAGGTAAACTGTGGAGCTTTCCTTGCCAGGAGCCTGGCATCGGCACTAGCCCACAAGGCTCACCGAGAGCACAGGGCTGCATTCCTCTCCTGTTACTCTGGCCAGGCAGAATGAGGGCCACGGTTGCATCATTTCCTGATGCCTCAAAAATATCCTCAAGATTTGGGCAGAACCTTGCCACTGCACTGACCACGGGAAGCAGCTGGCAGGAGCTAGTCACTCCCATGCAGTCCATCAGGCTGCAGGAATGGGTGTAGGTACTCAGGACCCAGATTACTGCACAAACATTTCCAATGGGGCTGGACATAGGCAAGCTCTGGACACACACACAAAGACACAGTGATCAGTGTCTGCTGAAGATGCCTCTACTCATCCTCTCTCGATGGCAGCAGCAGCCCCTATACTTCGGTGCATCTGCCCAGGATTCACCATTTCTCCACAATGTGAGGACACTACAAAGCACAGCATCTTGCAGGTGACCCACAGCCTCATCTGCAGCTAGAATGGCATCTCTTCTAGCTCCCCACAAACACTATATATTTGCTTGGGTGCAGTTGGTCAGCTTTTACTAAATGTAGGATTTTTACTAAATCCTGCATTACCCTGGTAAGGTTTCAACTGCCGTTTTCAGCAACATGTGTTCTATAATAGACCAGTGTGCAAGCCAAGAATCTCTTCACCCCCCACAGAACATCATTTTAATTACCTCAGATCACTGATTTTTATCACCAAAGCACTTTCAATTACAGAAAACTAATGAGCAACTCTGCAGCCCCATGCTGAACAAGCTGCAGGCTTTCCTGAGCTCGGGCACCCTCACGGCTTCTGACAAAACTGTCTAGGGGAACAGTCAAGAAAAACCCAAGCGTATGAGCCTATGCAAGCAGCAAAACCAGCCCAAGCACCTTTGCCAACTACACAGAGCATCAGAGGGAGGCTTGGGGGTAATGATTTACATTGCAGATAACAGCACAGGCTTACACAGGCCCCTGCACCAGATCCCAAGTTTTGCAGTAAATTCTGGGTTGGCAGAACTAAAACTTGGAGCAGACCTCCAGCAAGAGACACTCCAGTGGCCACTCCTGAACCTCTGCAGATCTCCTGTGACAAGGTTTTCCAGGCAGAAGGAAGTTTTCACCTACTTCTCTTCAGGGTTTTATTTTGGTTGACTTTTGAAAAAAAACTATCCCACTTTCACTCCTCGCAGCCTTTAAGCCAAGAGTGGATGGCATCACTTCCAAAATCCCAGAATTTCCAAAGCAAACAAGTCCCAGTCTCAAGTAATAAGGCAGCAATGACCTCAGCTATTTACTAGCAGCATGGCAAGTGCATACACTACACCCTGTACAAAGGAGAACCTAGGCAGCACTAGGAGGCAGTTCCAGACAAACATTACCCCAGGAATTGGAAGCTGTCAGGAGAGAAAGCAGAAAGTACTGAAATCCATGGTCTCCCTCATAGCATTTCAAGTCTGTTACTCGATTCCAAGGTTCCACAACACGTACACTGGACATGACTGAACATGTTATTTCTGCACCCCCCTCAGCAGCAACCCTCACCCTTAGCTGGGTATCAACTCCCATGCCCCAAGCTCTCTCATCAGCCTGCCTGCTTCCTGCTCTTTCCACCTTGCCTGCTCTTTCAAACAGTTCACATGTCTCTTCCTCTCTCCCCAAGGCAGCTGACTCCCAAGCACTTTCTGGTTGCAACCCAATCAGCACTGCCAGATGCCTTGTAAAAATAATTTCCTTTTAGGCTCTTTCCCATGATGCCAAATTCCTTCTCCTTTCCTAAGCAATGGACTGCCACACAAACCTGCTTTGTCTCTCACAATCACACATGTCACTTCAATAAAGACAAAGAAACATAAGACACCACTGCACAGCCCAGGAGGAAAAGGCCTGACCAAAGAAACCTGCTACACAGAAAGTTTGTAGCTTCCCAGAGCAATCTGCTGGGTGTGCCTTGCTGCTCCCAGGCTGTCAATGCCACATTTCCTCCCCCAGTTGTGTCCCTGTCCCTGAGAGAAGCAGCTTGTGAAACTCCAGGAGAAGCTGGTGGGAATCTGGGACTGCCTTAGATCCTGTTAACAGGAGCGAGCTGGGGCAGTGAAACAGTGCAGCTCAACAGCTTGGACATGGAAACAGTGCCCCAAAGACAGTTCAGATATGCAGCATACCACAGAGCTAAGAAAGCAGAGTGCAGGGTCTGCCAGAAGCAGGATGCCAGACAAACCTCTAGCAGCTTCAACTTACCCAATATTGGACAGTTACTCAGAGCATTTCTGTTCTTCCAATAAACCAGCACTGGACACATTTCCTCAGCTCAGACATTTGACTGCCCCCCCCCCCGAGAATACCAAAGGAAAAAACATACTTACAGGCACCAAAATCTGTTTGCAGCCAGTGTCCAACACCATGTCCTGTAACATTTTGTCCGAAATGCCACTGAACAGCGTATGTCCTGGAGGCAGACTGGCTAAGTGAAGGTTAAATAATCGTTTAAGCTCACTTAGGGTGAGCACAAACTGTTTCTTAAATGTTGATGACACAAATGCCTTTAGTTCTTGGGCTACCCTGTCAATGCAGCCTCCGGGCAAGTGGCCATTTAGAGAGTCCATGGAGTCCTCCCTATGGAGGCCATTGATGATGCCATTGTTCATGCCCTCATAAGCTGAGATATCCATTGGCTCCTCATCACTCACAGGCTCCTCTTTAATGCGGATATTGGAAACATCCATCTTAGCTGAGGCGTCATTTGATTTCATCGCTGCCTTTTGTTTTTGGAATTCTTTCTCCAGCTGCTCATAGCTCCGCTTGACTTTTGCTTTAGCCATGTTGACCCTTTGCTCCCCAGAAACCAGTAATGGATGACCTACAGAGAAACAAAAGATACCATAAATCTCACCATAACCAGAGTTCAATTCTTGTAGAATGCTTCTTGAAGAGCTCATAGTGAAATAAAAAGAGGAAGCATCATGTGCTTGTGACATCTATAGCATAACACCAGTATGTTGATTCATTTTACTTTAGTTTTGTTTTTTTTTTCTGTGGCTTGTTGGAAAGAGGGGGGAATGTTAAACATGTTGACAGTTGTAAGCTAGATGCTTGGAGACGGGTATTCCAGTTAAAGAATCTGAAACAAAGACAAAGTGCACTTATTCCATCACTAGGGCCTACAGAAGGCTGCTTACACATCTCTACTTGTGACCCAAATGCTTCCTTGCCCAACAGATTTCCTTTTCATGTGTATGTGTTTTAGAGTATCTAGTGCCTGGTGGGCCCTGCTGCAGCTACTGCCAAAGCCACCATAAGGATGGTACAGTGAGGAGAGTGAAGGGGTTAACAGTGAAGGTGAACACCCTTTTAGCATGAGGTGCATAGTATGAAAGTGAGACCGTCTTCTGAGTACTATCACCCAGTGACAGGGAGAAAGGGACAGGAGAGAGTCCTTTCCCATGCTATCCTGTGCTTCTTCTCCTGTGTCCTCTCTGCACCCAGCTATCCAAAGGTGAAAGGAAGGGGCATGTGTTGCAGAGGAAACCACTCTCAAAGCCAAAGGAAGTAGTACTGTCTTTAAGGCAAAAGCATGCACAGCACACATGAATTATCTTCTCTGCTGTTAGGCTCGCTAATCCTCTCCAAATAACCCAACACCTAATCCTTCCAAGCAGATCAGACACAGTGTATTGAAATGGATTCATATACTCATTTGTCAGTTCTGCTTACACTCTGCACTGGGTCCAGTGTCTGGCAATGAGCCCAATCACTAGTTAAAACTCTCTGGAATCTCAAGTTTTCACAATTTTAGGATTATGAGCAGCTACTTTAATATTCTCACTGATATCAGTGATGGAGAAGGATGTCAAAGAGACAGCTTCACACCTCCTGACAGCCCCCTGCCAAATATATCCCTCATGCTCAGCCCTCAATCACACCACAGAGGTCACAGTGCAAATCAGAGGAAATGAAAAAAAAGTACCACCTCATGCACATTAGCTTATAAACTGAGAGGTGAGAATCACTTGTGCATGGGCCCTGCCCTCTCTTCATGAGCTGTTTAACACCCCTGCACTATACAAGCTGCCTTAAATGAAGTGGTGGATAACACAACCAGCTGATCTTACACTATCAAATAGTGAATCCTCAGTGCCAAGAATCCTCCCCGCTCTGCTGCAAGGATGCTACAGTAAGTTTGTGTTACCCCAACATCAGTGATGTTAGTACAGACCAAGACTGGCCTCAAATAATCCAGAAGAAATCACAAGAAAGGAAAAACACTAAAAAAAAACCAGACTAGTCACCACCACGTTCAAAACCAAAGAGGAATTCCAAAATATTGCCTAGAAATACAGAGGGATGAATGTGCTTCAGGATGATCCAAGCACAATTCCATTTACCTGATTGTGTCTCTTGATTCTTTGGTGTCAAGTGCTCCTTTAAGAGATTATAGACCTTTTCTAATCTGAAAGACAAAATACACCAGTTTCAGTCTTGTTTGCACGCAGCTACACCACCTTAAGCCATTACCTAGAACACTTAAATTTCTCCAGGGAGGCAAGGAACAGGAATTACTTGAGTGATGGAGTGCCACCCTCCCCCCCCACACACACTGCCTGGTGGCCATGAGGGGAAAACTTTCGAGGTAATGCAGATCAAAGTATCTATCAATGTCTACAGAAACTTCATACAAGATAGTTCTCTGCTTGTGGCATATTCCTCAAAATAAAACAAGTCATTTACTTGGCCTGAATGCCCATCCACAGCATATGTTGCCTCTGAACTATATCTGGATGCTTCTTAACAAAGTCTTCATCATAAGGGAGCATGAACTCCCAACCTTTGTTTATTCTGGCCACAGACATGTGCTCTAGGAAGTCTTTCACATCTTCTGGGCAGAGCTAAAAGAAAAAGCAAAAGCATACACAATAAGGGAGTCAATTTACACAAAACATATGCAGTTATGCTGATCTGGTATGTATGGGATACCTCCATGAATATACACCCAGCTAAGTCAGAGATACTCATCCTTCTCTGCAGCACCAACACTTTCACACAATGTTAAAAGCACAGGACTTCAGAGAACAGTGGTGATGAATAACCTGAGAGTCAAATAGCTCATGGCATGTTTTGTGAAGAAAAGGGAGTTTCCAAGCTGAGATGAAAAGACTCTATTGTGAATAGAAGTGTATTCTACAATGTTAATCTTATTTTACAGCTGCAGGTCAGACATGCTCCATCTACACATGAACAGCTTTTAAGCAGCACTGGATCTTACATTCCGAAAATAGATGGTCTGTGCATAAACTGACTTGTGTTTTATAATTTCACTTTATTTTAAGGAAATTATTTTTTGTTCTCTTTATGTTTCTCATTCATTTGCCAGTTTTAACAAAATATTCAGGTGCCTGAGATGCTTTAAAGCTTTTATTCAATACTAACAAGTGTTAATTGCCAACAGGAATTGCTTTTTTATAACACACCCTAAGAACAGTAGCTAGTGTGGACTGCACAAACACTCATCTGTTTTGGTGCATGATCAGGCAGCTTAATTCAAATAGTATCCAGCTTTCCACTGAAACAGATGAGAGAACAAGATGCATTGCAGTGTCTCAGATACAGGACCAGCCATACCCTGTGAAAGTAGTGGTAACTGTGGGAGCTGCTTGAAACACTTGTAAAAAAAATTATGCATTTATACCTGGTTCCAAAGTGAAGTCATGCTTGGAGAGTGACACTGCACATCATCAGTAACGCAGACATTATGAACCTGAGAGACGGCTGCAGCATCCAATACCAACCTACAAAGCCCTACACTCATCACCAGCTTCTGACTTAGGGAGAAAAAAAACATCACTCACTTTTGTAACTGCTGCCACTTCCTTTCTCACAACCCAGCGGTCCCGTGTGAACTTCCACATCTAGGAAGGGAACAAATGAGAAAATCCTAGCAACTGTATTCAGCAGTTTCTTGGCTGAAGTTGTAGTAATAATCCTTTCAATGATGTTACCAGAAAAACTGAAACCCTATTCCTTTCAAGAATATGGAAGTAGGTGATTCTTGGCCAGGTAGTTGCAAAACACTTTCTGGCCTCAAATGGCCATGAACACAATATCAAAAGCTTTGAGAGTCCATGGCTTGCCTTGGTGAACCTGTGACTACAAAAGCCAAAACACTACAAAATGCAAAATGAAGAATTTCTTGAACTCAAACTTCAGTTAGTTTCCACGAAACAAAAGAGGAAGATTCACTACAGTGATGCTGGGACTCCAGAATTCACACCTGAGGCTCAACTTCTCACATACCTAATCAACCTAAAGAAACCAGCCACTTCTGTCAATTGTAGGGGCCTGTAGAGGCTGATGACTGTTGCCTTTCTGCAGCACACAGCTCCCTAGAGAATTCCCATTCCCGTCTTCAGTGCACATCACAGAGATGTTACGCAGAGATGGCCTGTCACTCATGCTTGCCCCCAGCTAATGGAAAACCAGGTGCTCTGGAAAACAGCTCCTAAGTTCTAATATCCTGAGAGGCAGCTGTTGAGAGCAGGCTAACAAGATACATGAGGACCTGGGCAGAACACTGAACATGACCGTGACTTCTTCCTGTCTCCATTTAAATAGACTGCAACCTCTTTTAGTCTGTATTAATAATGTTGTGAAGAATTCAAAATCTCATTACTGCCAATTTCTTCCTGCCCTACATCATCTCTGCATCCTTCTCTGATTCAGCTTCCCTCTGCCCACAAGCACACAAAACTACCACGCTCACTCTAGGGCACAGGGCATTTGTTTTAAAGCACAAGATGCTGCTGTCCTAAGGAAGTAGATCTATTAGCTCTCTTTGCATGCAACTCTGAGGTAGCCCTTTACCCTCAACTACAGCCAGTGGTGCTCATGTCCTCAATTTATTTATGTGAGAATCTGGGGAACAAACAGAAGCTTTCAGAAAAAGACACAAATTACTTTTCCTCCTCCCCAAAGCACAGTGAGGGGCAGGTAGACAGTGAAAGTCACTACTAGCCACAAATATATTTTAGCATTATTACTTTACACAATACATACAGAGAAATAAAGCTCACTTTTTAAGCTACATTTTCTCCCCAGATGCAACACAGCATTACATACTATCACTGAGCCTTATGATCAAACATTTTACTTTGTCTGAAAGCCAGAAATGTTTCTATTTTCTAGTATTTTAACTTTTTCAATGTTCAGAGCTAGTCAGCAATTTACTTTGATATCAATACAGATCCATTTTTTCATGTAGTATATTTAACATAATTCAAGCAAAAATAATTTATCTTTACATCTTAATCACTAAACCACTGAAGCGTACTTAAATGAGCATAATAATTTCTGGTACTTAGGACTTTGCACATGACGTGTCACCTAATCTGCTGTGTCCTGAAGACTTATGTCACTGGGTCACACCTGAACCCAGGTCTCCAGATGGCAGAGTCCTGGGCAGACATCAAGGCACAATCAAAAATCAGTTTCAATCACCAGCAGTTTTATCTTATACTAGTACTGTAATTTCCTTACAGTCTCATACACAGCATGCTGCTATGCAAAGCTAAATCTCAGAAACAAACTTTGCAAACACGGGGAACAGTTGGGTCTAACTGAAAGAAATGAGGGCAATGCACCTCTCAGCTTCCCTGATGGCGAAAGCCATAAACTGATTATGAACTTAGGAACCACTTAGGAACTTAATTCACTCCACAGTTAGCAAAAATAAACACAATGCAGAGGCTGTTCCTTTTTGCTGTGATTACGTGTGCTTACAAGACCTGTATTCATTTCACTTCCATGTGCAGCTACTGCTTGCAAAAGGTGCCCGGAACAAAGTCCTTTCACTGATTAGCAGCTCTGGGGAATAAAGTCCTTTTTAAAGATCAATAGTGCATGCTCAGGGAGCACAAAGCTTACCCACACTGCCCTCGTGAGACCTCACAGTCCCAAGCCCAAGGAAATAGATCTGGGGACACAAGTACTTTATTATCCAGCCCTGGCTTTTCTGCAAGTCCTGCATTGTGGGGCTATGTGATAGGGGCTCTACAGCACGTATTAGGAATGGATGAATACGGTTAATGACAGATGATCTGAACCTGCCAGCCACCCACAATATCTATCTACACCAATACTCCCATGACAGACTTCAGGCTTAAAGCATAAATGATTTCTTTGGAGGAAACACCTTACTGCAGTAGAGCAGCACTTCTGCAATGCCATGGCATCTCAGAAAAACTTCACCTGTGTTTTCCTTTAAGGATAAAAAAAACTGTTATACTTACAACAAAATCTCTCCCTCTACAGAGCACTTCTGCAGGGACTCCACTATGTGGACTAGAAGTATCTTTTGGGTAGAGAACATCACTGTTAATTAAAAAAGTAAGACAGATTAGATACTAGGTACTCCAGAAAAAATGGCATCAGTGATGATTAACATAACAAACATATCCTCCCTGTTCTGCAGTTAAATTATACCTTTCTCCAAAGCCTAGTTTTCATTAAAGGAATTAATATTGGTGGAATTACATCACTGCAATTACACTAATGCAAAAAGGCTTACACCAGCTAGGCATAGCCTTGTGGCTAGCAGATGCATGCAACATGGGTAAAAGCCCTGCTTTGTTCTTGCAAAGCCTATCCCCCTATGGGCTCCTGTAAACAAGACCAGAGTGATCCTAAGAAGTGCTCAGGCTAACCTGGTACGCAGCCTTGAAGGCAGCATTTAACCAAAATGCTGATGGATGGGCATAAGGGGTTTTTAATAAAGTCTTTCCAAGCAATCACAGGCTTAAGAGAACAGCTCCACGAAATGTCATGCTCAAACCTAACAGCCCCAAGACCAAGATTAACCTGTGTCCTTGTCTGCTTGCAAGATCAACTGGATGACATTTGTAAGCACGCTAACCAGAGCCTCAAGGCAACCCAGGTTCATGACCTTAATCCTACCCAGGTCAAAGAAATGGGTCCCCTCTCCATCTAAAGTTGTGATGTGCACATGGGCTGCTCTGTGCCCAACCATCCCAAACATGCCACATCTACTAGAAATACCTATATCCACCTCAGACTAGTAGGAAGAATGAGTGATAACATAAAGCAATCTGAATGCTAATATACAATCTTTTACATGTTTCTAGCTTCCTCCTGGAATGTCTTGAGGAACAGCAAGGGTTGCTGTTAAAACTGTGCATGCTGCTAATATAGGCCTGTATCACAACAGCTGAAACACATCCTGCTAACAGACCCAGACTGCTAGGTGGTGTCACTCAAACACAGAGAGCTATTCAAGAGATTGTAATTCTCTGCACGCAGTGCTCCACCCAGGTAAAAAAAAAAAAAAATAAATAAAAAAATAAAAATAAAAAAAAAAAAAATAAAAAAAAAAAAACCCAACAAAAAACCAAACAAATCCCACAAAAAATCATACTGCACTTTACACTTCAATCCCCAGTGGGATACTTTATCCTAATGAACAGGAGGATAATACAGAATCCATTTCATATGGTACACTCAGCACTCCATGCTTGATTTATTAAGCAGGTAATGCCTTCCAGAGGGCAGCTTTCAGCTGACAAGAGGAGCATCCACTGATGAACAACAAGGCGACTGAACGAAGATCTTTCTTTAACTGAATTTAGCTAAGAAATACTATAGCTGCCATTGATTTCATTTTCTGTGTTTGTATTTGACACTAATCTCTGGAAGAATTCACAGCAGCCCTCTTACAAAAGAACAGGAGCAAAGACAACACCAAAACCCTGACATAACTCAAATGCAAATACACATTACATCACTGCCCAGACATAATTTTAACTACAGTAGATATTAAGGTATTAGCCTTTAATATCAGTCACTTGAATTCTGAATATCTGACTGTCCTAAAAAGCACCAAACATTAAACCAAGATCTTACCATGCTGTGAGTTAAGAACATGGCTACTTTGGGACACAAGGAAGATGAGCATATAAGATCCATTGTTCTGATCCTCTCCTTAAAGCAGAAAACCATGCCCCAGTAACAAAGACAAGCCATACCTCTTCACCACCCAGTTTCCCTGGACCAGCATTGCCACCTGCTGTATACAGCGGAGAACTGCCGTAGAGTCAGTCCCAGAGCCTAGCAAACTCATCAGATTTGCAAATGGCATGACCTTCACTGAAAGGCAAAATATAAACCAGATTAGGGGTTTCTTCAATGTATGTGAAACAGACTTGGATTTATAAATCTAGGATTATTTATGCTGAAGTTCGTGGTAAAGCTACACCTTAGGAAAAAAAAAGTTCTACCAAGTTTCCCTCTGCACTACAGTCACCAACTGCTCTGAAAATATCTGCTAGTGTTGCAAAGTTGATTAGCTTAAGTGGTTCCAGTTGATTAGATGACCTGGTCCCAAACTGATGCATTAATAAAATAATTAAAATAAGCTATGCCTTTGGCAAAACAGACACCTGACAAGACAGGAAGGTTCTGAGGCAAAGTTCTCAGAATTTGCTCTCATCAGATAGTAAATCTGAAGTGACGAAGTAAAATTCCCAGGTGACACTCATGAAGTGCATGTTATTGAAAACTTCATAGAAAATCCCAAAGTGCAGCTTGATGTGTGAGCCTTCAACTTACAATTTTCACACTCAGACCCCACATTCCAGAAGCTACCTGCTGAAATAGATGTATCCAGAAAGCTATCATCAGATTAGAAATTTATTTTAAGGCTAAATTGCCTGCAAACATACAGATGAGCAATCAGATCTGCTGTTACTGCTCTTCTGTGCACAGCAGGACTTCTTAAAGGAAAAGGCTCAGGATTTGGATTCTTCACAGAATCAAGAGAGACAGATAGACTGTCTGGTGGGGTGGCAAGAGTAGCACTACTAGGAAGGGTACCTTATCTGAGGCAATTAAGTCACAAAGTGCAAATGTATTACAAAATCTACAAACCATTCTTCATCAGGATCTTGATCTGATCAGCAAGGGGTAAAGTTCTCAGCTGGGCCATAGAAAGCACATTGCTTGGAGCCATTGGTTTGTCACTGCAGATAAACAAACAGATTTGCAGCCCATGAAAACAAGCATCCATCCAATATGGACTTTGAACATTCTGTAAAACCACTTACCTCTCTTCCTCTACACTTGGAGGCATCAGCATCATTAAATATTCACTAGGAGAAAAGAAAACACATCCTTAAATGCTTGTCTTGGGTCTTCCCAGGTTTAAATACAGTTATTTCTTGCTTAGAGCAATACTACCTGTGTGAATCTACAAAACAAACATTAGCCTGAAAAGAGAGCTCTCCCCTTTCCTCTCCCATCTTCCTCCGTAAATTCAGTACTAGTAAAAACTACTGACATTCATCCGACCAAAGAGAAAGCATTAAATAAATGCGAGTCAGAATCCTGACTCTTCTGTACAGAGGAGGTGTCCAAACAGAGAAACTGCAAGAGTAAATACATTAAACACAGGTGCTCTGGCAGAGCAGTAAGAGGGGTCATGCGAGGTCCTGTAGACAGAGAATTGGGCCAGCTACAGAAACTCTTTTCCACCCATATAACTACCAGTGTCTGTAAGGAAAGAATCAGATTCAAAGGACTTCTCAGAACACTTAGCACTGTTGCACTGACATGCTGAATGTTAAGAACAACACACCCAGACCATTAAATACAGCATATGCCACTTTACTACTATCTGGGCTATGGTTGTATCAGATTACAGTGAAGAATTAGTACTGACTGCACCATGGGAAGATTCCTGTATAGCTGCAGTCACCAAGCAACAAAACCAAACAAGTTTCAAGTGGTTTCAGGTGTCTCTCACAAAACATGAAAATTTTATAAGATTGCTAACACAGGAAGTTATTTGCTTCAGAATTTAAATTTATTTCAACCAGAAGGAGCTTCCACTTTTCCCCTACAGTATTTGCAGTCTCAATAACACAGGGTTGTGATAACGTACAAGAGGCTACAGTCCCAAATGAAAACAACCACTTTTACTCTAAGAATTCAGGGAAACAAAGAAAACAACCTGAATAAGTCAAGGGCTAGTTTGTTTCTGTATTTTTTAAACAATTCAATTTTTATCATGGCTACAGTCCTCACAGAACAGATTTTTAGAGAATACACGTGCTGAAAACAGCCCCAACAAATTACTGCAATTTCTGTAGGAAACCATCAAACCATTACCTGGGAGATTTAATTAATTCCGTGTTTTCTGCAAGGCCATGACCTTGACTAAATAAATACTGGCGCTCATGCTCTGAACGGCTATCCTGGAGATAGGGAAAGAAGAAGAGTCACCACTACAAACTGAAAACATAGAAAATGCCAGAGAGATGGCTTCCTCATTCCAAACTATGACCACATTGTCAGTACTGTGCCACTTAAATGTCCACCTCACTAACTGATGTTTGCTTTTTCTTGAAAGATGTTCCCATGATGCGGCAACATTTCTGTTGCTATGACTTCAAAATCTCCTGATGGACAGGCATGTGGATCACACAAACAGGATTTCTGACACTCAACTGACTGGGCTCTTCATGGTTTTCCACAAATCCCAGTTCATAATACAAGACCTAAGTTATTCTTGAATTTAGACCTCTCCATTGTCCAACTCTCAGTTTTAAACCTTTTCCAGTGTGGAGACTCCAAAGAATTATACAGTGAAGAAGATACAGAGCACTGCAGGGGCTGTTCAAGCCTACAGACCTACCTTTGTTCATTATCTTTTGATGATTCCTGGATTCCCATGGGCCCAGACTTAAAAACAGTTCTATATTTGGTTGAGCCTTCAGGCCCAGGCAGCCTCTTCAGCAGCCAAAATACACCTACCTTCAAGCCATAATAATGCAGATGAACCCAGTGCTCTTCTGCTTGTCTCTTCTGCAGGAACTCATAAGACTGAACGCGCCGTTGCCGAGCTTGTTCAGTCTCAGGGCGGGAGAATCGTACCTGGAAGATTTGGGCATCATTAAATACAACCCCAAAACTCCCAAAACAAAACACCTGCATTATTTATTTGGTACCTAAGTAACAGCAGCTAGGGGCCCTAGCTCAAATGAATCATCCACTGCTGTCAGTGCAATATTCATGCTTCTATAAATAAGGGCAAGCCCCTCTTGCTTACCCCCTCCCTAGCCCAGGGTCACCAGGACTAGTTGGGGTTTCCTGCCCTTTTATTTGGGTGTGAATTGTCATGCTATCTTGTGAGCTGTTGCCTGAACCACCATAAAAAGGAAGTCTGGACGTACAGTAATTTGCTTAACATCATCTTCAGCTTCATCCTGGGATGAATCACCACCTGCCAAAAAATGCATCAAAATAAACATACCACTGCAGTAAAAAAGCCAAACCAAATCTGTAACTGAGGGCCCATGCAGGAAGAAAGTGGTACCAGGAACTACATAACCATGGGTTCAACTCCAGCTTGTCCAAGTATGCAGTTTATAACAGCACTACACTGCGTCTGTGACAGGATATACTGCTCCCACAAGTTTGCAGTGCAACATTTCGGTGGCAGTGTTGACACTCCCCACCACCTCCTACACCTTTACCAATCCCTCACACTGTGCCCTCAAAAGCATACATACAGCTACACTGAAAACAGTATAACTGAAACAATCTGAAAAATGGTCTTATAATTAATACACTATAATAAACACCTTCAGAATATAATAGCCTCTATCAGTAAAATCATATTATCACCTCCCAGAAGAAAACACAACTCATGGAGCATTTACCTTCATTAGCAGCTTCTCTTTCACGGTGTTTTGCATCAGCTTTATCCAAGTAGGTGAAGCTTGGCCTCAGCTGAAGAATTCCATGTAGTGGAGTCAGGTGAAGTTCACCTGCAAAAGCAAATTAACATCGGTTAAAACTGGTTGTTTTTTTTTTTTTTTCCCCTGCACAAGGACAGCACTTTTCATCATCTCCCTCTCTCTGTAAAGGCAGAGCTTCAATTGAACATAAATATTTCATACAGCAGAGCATAAAAAGGAATTGTATGAAAAATTCATTCAGTGCTCAGGATTTGAAAGGAGTGTGAAAGACCAAGACCTATTTCTGCTAATTTACTTTCTGTGTTGAAACCAGATCCTGTAGAAAGGTACATTCTGGCTCAGACCTGACCTATAGTTCAGGAGACTCCTGGTAAAACAGTCATTACTAAAGACAATCTACATATTTTCATCTCAAACAATCACCAGATCAAAACTCTGTGATGGCATTAGGAGACAAGAGAGGGGCAAAAAGTGTTGAACAGGGATGTGACACAGATGCAATCAGATAGAGATAATAATATAAATAACAATGATAAACTTATGCTACAAATGTGTATTTCAGGCCACCAAGAACTGTCAGGATCCTGAAGGTATCTACAAGCCTAGTGTCCTTATATAGTATTTACAACTTTGCTAGACATTCTCAAGGATTCTGAGGACATTGATAACGAAAGATTTTTCTTTCTTTACAGACAGTCAATTATAACAGGCTGAAAATACAAGGAACAAACCGGTCCGACTTTACCCCGAAATGACCATGTTTCACTCTTGAGGGGAAAGCAAAAGAAACTTACCTTTTTTATAAACAGCAGCTGCATAGCGGGAAACGTTACTAGCAGCTTGTGAAGAGCAGAAAGTTTGCTTGTCCATCAGTTTCCTGCAGAGAGATGAATGCTGTGAGATTGTATTCCACAGACAATGTGGCATAAAGATGTTGAAGGTCTGAAATCACCAATTCCCAAAATGCAATATCAACAACTGCAGCAAATATATATAAACTCATCATTCTGTTTACAATTCAGAATACATGATGCACACAAAAAATGTAGGTTATTTCCAAGAATATTTGCTACATAACAGTGTCCAAAGCACCCCCCCAAAACTGTCCAGCCCCTTGTTCTCACCTTTTCCTGAAGCCCTAGTGGCCATACATACGTCTACACTCATGACAAAAAAGGAAATGGAGACAAAGAGGACACCTACGAGGAATATGTACTTGTTTCATCTGTACACGTGCCATCTACATTGAGAGCAATCTGTTCTCCCTTGCTGCGACAGTAGTTAGGATTCAAAGTATCAATGGCCATTTCAAGTTCAACCTAAACATAGGAAAGGAAAGACAGGTAATTACTATGGCAGGATCCCAAACATGAATTCAAATTCAATTCCACACTTGCTAACATTTCCATAGGTTTACAGCGAATTTAAATACATAAGTGGCATCATTCAAATCCACAGGGCAATACATAAAGTTATATACAGGGTTTTGTAGGATAGGGATGTTTTAAAAACAAGCTGAAGATATATCAACTCCCATAGAAATGAATGGGAGCAGAAAAATGAGTTCTTTATGCACCCTTGAAATACACTTTCACTTTGCTGGATACCTACTACTACATCTGCTTTACTTACCAAATACAGATAAAGTGCATAAGCAATATCCTTCAAGCCTCCCCATCACTAAAGATCCATTCAGAATCTCTCAAATTTACAATATGTTTCTTTCTAGTTTGGGTACCAAGCAGTATAAATTAACTATGTCTTCCTCATAGGCAAGGGTCTCGATTCAGGTCAGTTTGAGTTTGCAGCTATTCCTGCTTTACACTGGTTGAAGTACAGAAACAAGCTCCAAACTTTTAGCTACAGAGAGAACTACTCCCCCCCTTCAAACTTTAAACTTCAGACAAATGGTCAAAAATAAGCATTTGTCTGCACAGCATTTCTATTTACATACTGTAACAATACAGTATATATTCTTTATAAGGATGTGCTGAATATCACAGCTATTGCCTCATTTTTTTCCCCTTTACTTTACTTGCAAACTGAAGTAGTTACAAGTCCCTGGATGAGACGGCAGCTTTGCAAGTCTTCAGAGGGCTTACAATGCAAATGTTTGCTAATTTTAACAGCATACTTCCTGAACACAACATGTATCCTAACTCCAAGGTTCACATAAGCACTCTTCTAAGCATTTCCCAGAATAAAAGATATCACAGACATCTATTTCTGTATTTTTTAAATAAGGCATTTTAAATTCACAGCCACAGTTTTGGGATACATTTGCAAGCAAGTGCAATCATTCTGGGTTTGGCTATATAGTCACTACCTGTACAACCCCACTGACTTCAAAAGGATTGCTGGTGATTCATGACCAGGCAAGAGAGAAATCAAGACCCACACTGACACTAGAAGACAGAGTATGCCTCCAAACTTTAACTCTTTTCTGACCACTGTAAAGACCTTACAAATAAAGACGTATTCACACAAGCACCTACAGACTGAAACAGCAACAGGAACTATGTTTCCCTGCATGACTCTATATTAAGAGTGGCTTTTCCATCATTACTTTAATTCCTCTCTTTATAAACTGCTCTTATTCTAAACTGCTTTACAGGCACAATTAAAGACTCCCCCATACCTCTAAGCACAGAGATCTGGTACTGCAAGCAGTCGCACAGTTGTAACAGCTTAACAGCACATTGTGCTTTCCCAAGTACATTCTGCACAACCTAGAAAAATTTGTACAGACTGGACTCAAAAGATGACCAACCTTTTGCTGCTTTGGCTTTATCTTTGCTGATAGATGCGTAACATCATCGTAGGTCATGGAAGCTGGTCGAATAGGATACTGGAAAACAAATCCATTTCATAAACCTCTCTTCATTGAAGGACTTCACAGAAATTAACTCAATCTTACCTGTCCCTTCATCCTACTTGCCAGATGGATACAAGACATCAAGAAAAGAAATTACTTGACTGATTTGTGAGTCATCAAGGTATTTGGGAGTATGACCTAGAAAGCCTGCTGCTTTCCCCTCAGTCCTCTGTTTTTACTGCTACACAACCCCCCTCCTGTCCCTCAATAAACTGTAACACAGGAAAATGCGCTACGTTAATCTCACGTTAGTCCAGCAGAAAAAGGAAGTGTTAAAAGCAATTAAAAACCTATCCCTCAGCAGTAAATGTTTGGAAAGCTATTATCTAAAAGTAAAGTACCTGTGGGTTTGCACAAGAAGTGTTAGCTTACAGAATATGGACCACATGCAGTCAGGACACTAGACCCAGGTTTAGCCACATGAGCCTCTCTTCTGAACCATCTGGGAATGCTGAGAGGATAGTGTGGTATTCACATGAAATTTTCCAGCCACAGTAGCACCCTGCTCAGAGCTGCCATTTCCCAAAACACCCACAGGCCCCAACACTAATCAGTGCTCACTCCTGACATAGAGCAACTGTGGGTAGGTGTCCCAGGGGCAAGGCTGCATGGCCTGGTCCAAAGTTTCTGCTTCTGCTGGCACACACCATGCAGAACATCTGGACAGGAGGAAGTGGGCTTGCCAGTCAGCATTACAGGTTTATGCTGAACATTTCATCCATCAGCTTCAACACACTTCCCATTTTGCAGCTGGGAAAAGTGAACCACAAGAATAAAATTATTAGAGAAATTCAGTGGCAGAATGGAAAATGGACCTTTACCTTCCTAACACATTTCCACCTTCCACTAACCACTATTTGTTTTTTTCTCCACAGCACAAAGGGGCTCTTCTGATGTCTCACACTAATTTATGAGTATTGATGATGTTATAAATAGGGCCAGTCCTAAAGAAACATGTTTAGTAAAGATAGCAAAAATCAGTGATGACAGAAGATGGCTGACAAGACTGCAGATTTACCCAAACCACGACAAAAAGACATCATCTACTAAAAACCACTCCCCTGGGGTGGTTAAAGGGAGCAATTTAATGACAAGCCTGTGCATAAATGACAACTTCTCTCTTGGCAATGATCTAATACTAAGTACTTCAAAACTGACTGAGACCTAAACAGGCTTGCCTATATCAAAGATCTTGGCAGGCTGAAGCAGTAAGCAAACTTACTGCTCTGTTTAAATTTATTTTCAACAAGCTATCACTGCACACAAGTTAACTGAAATACCTGAAATAGATACAGCTTCTCCAGCAGACTTCTGGCCAGGAACACGTCAATCTAAAAAGCAAACCAAACAACTTTCATCAGATGCCAGCTCTAATTGATAAAAGTACCATCCCTAGAGCTCAAATGCTGACAGCTTTAACTTTTGACTTTTCATTACAAACTCCAACACAAACCACATTTGACTCTCTTGGGAAAGGTCTCCTCTCTGCTGATTTCAACATGGAGTTCTGCAGTTGGCTTTTTTAAAAAACAAAAACACCCCACTATGAGGAGGCAGCAGACAGTGGCTTTAGCTGTGTTCTACCTCTCTAAGGAAACCTGGCAAACAAATCTGAAACAAAAGAGGAAAATGTTTTTTCCAAGGGGCTGAAGGGAACCTGTTATTACAATTACAGAAAGATTAAATTCTCAGCAGTACAACTGAAGAGTAACTTCAGTACTAGTATCTTGTCATAAAATCTTTCTAAATCAAGACAAAAGACAACCACTACCCAAATCTGATTCAGTATTAGCATTTTGCCACTAGCATAGAAAATCCATGGATGTTCTATGAATATCACACATGAAAGCTGCCATCTTGGATACCTTTAGGTACTCTCTTGATAATTTCCACTCCTCATGGCTTTTCTCCTTCCTTGCACTTCTGGTATGTAAATTCAGACATGAAAGTGAACAGAACACTGTGACTGTTCTTTGGGGAACAGCATTTCTTTACGTAAGTCCAGAATCAGAACACAACTACTTATTTTAACAGAAGGCATGAAACATTTTAGCTTCATATTTAACAGTATAAACTCATCAAAGTCCTTCCGATTTTTTACAGCCCTCAGAGACATACAATAGAGTAATGGGAAACACACAGTGGTAGAAGCAAGCTCCCCACCTGTTTTCTGCTGGGGAGGGACACATCATGAGGGACTGTAGTGAGAGGACAAGGGGTAACAGGTTCAAACTTAAACAGGGAAAGTTTAGATTGGATCTGAGG
>JASSUY010033875.1:0-12895 GCA_032466535.1 Forpus xanthops
CGTGCCGGCCGCGTGGCTTGTCGTGACACAACGAACCCCGGCGGGGGTGTCGCGGCACCGTCCCCGCCTCGCCGAGGTCGGCGGACACCGGGGTGTGCCCCGCCGGCCCGCACGGGGGCGCTGCCCGCCGCTGTTGCCGCCCCAGGCCGGAGGGGCGGAGGTTCCGGAAGTAGGGGCCACATGGGTTCCGGTCGCCGCAGGCCGTGATGGCGGGGTTGAATCGCACGGTCGGTATCTTCGGCGGCTTCGTGGCCGTGGTGGCGGCGGCTTTTTACCCCATCTTCTTCCGGCCGCTGCTAATGCCGGAGGAGTACAGTGAGTGCCTGCGCGGCGGGAGAGGAGCGGGCGGGCCCTGTGAGCGGTTGGTGCCCGCTGCGGGGTGGGACGGGAGGGCGGCCCCGTCTGAGGGTGCGCTGGGGCTGCCGGTGGGTGAGAGCGGCCGAGAGGGTTCTGCTTGCCTGAAAGACACTTGAAAAGCTCCCGAATAAAGCTCGTAGTGCTCTTGTTTCAAGTTACGGGCCAGTACATGATCAAGGGCGCCCTTTAGCTGTTCACTGAAGTTAAGGGGATGGAGATGCAGGTTAAAGTTTCGATCAGCCTCTGGAGCACCTCTCCTGTGAGCTAAAACTGGGGGAGCTGGGTTCGTTCTGCCTGGAGAAGAGAAGGCTCGGTGGAGACCTTAGAGCCCAGAGTTCCCAATGCCTCTGGAGGGCTTATAAAAAGGATGGGGGTAGGGTCATAGGACAGGGCATGATGATTCTGTTCTTAAAGAGGGTAGATTCAAACTAGATACAAGGAATAAATGTTTTACAATGAGGATGGTGAGACATTGGAGCAGGTTGTAGATGCCCTATTCCTGGAAACAGTCAAGGTCAGATTGGACAATGCTCTTAAGCAGCCTGAGCGAGTTGAAGATGTCCCTGCTTATTATGGGGGGAATGGACTAGATGTCCTTTAAAGGACCCTTCCAACCCAGACAAACCATTCTGTGACTCTTTGAGTTTGTTTTCCAGCTGCAGTTTAAGTGCTCACCTTAAACAGTGATAACACATTCTGTGCTGGTTGAGGTGGTTTGCAGGAGCTGCTCTCTGTCTGAAACTGGCTGTTGAGGAGAGCCCATTTTCCTGCCAGGACCACACGAAGCCACCGAAGCCCGCCCCTGGGCTCTGGGACTGGGAAGCTCTTGTAGGTACCTGTTGGTTCTGGTGCAGAGCCCTCAGCTGCTGACAATGTCTCCTTCCACGCTGTGGGAGCGGTATAGGGGGAGCACCTGTGGTTCCTGAGCTTGTGCTAAGTACCGTGGAGGGGAGCGGTTAAAAGTTCTTCCTCATCCTGTTGCTTCAGCTTGTACAAAACTCAGCAAGCTGTTGATGACAACCTGAAGATGTATGTGATTAATCTCCTGAGACAATTGAAGCGGGTTCTAGGAAGAAAGAGAAAAGGAAAATGAACTTACTGATCTTCTTGGAGGGACTTCAGCTTTGCATCAAAGCTGATGTAAAATTTAACTTGCAAGCAGATTTTTATTTAAGGAATCTATGCTTTTGAAGTTGGAAACTGCCCACAAGACAGGTTTTCTACTATGTGCTCCCATTTAAAAACCTTATTCTTAATTTTTTGCTTATGATGCACTTTCCAAGTGTGTAGTATCAGAAGTGAGATTCCACATTAAGGAAGGGAGACAACAAGTAGATGGCATCTTCTTTTGTACTTGCGTATTACATGAACATGTGTTCTCTTGCAGTTTAGGGATTTTTTTAGTCTTGGTTTAGCACATGATGCACAGTTAGCAAGGGCTTAAATTTTCTGTGTAATATGTGATTCTAAAATTACTACTACTTCTCCTTTGATCTAACCTTTACTTATTTCTTATGTGCTTTTCTTGATGCTTATCACTGTACTGTGAGAGAAGCACAAGCTTTACTTCTCATAATGCTTGAGACAAGAATGTGGCGTTTCACAGTTATGGTCCTAGAGCAGAAGTATTTTAACCTCTGGGGTACAAAGGATTTGATTTTTCAGTATGCAGTCTAGTCAGCTGTATGGCAACTTCTATAGAAGCTTATACTTTTCATCGCCTTGAGCTATGCTGGATACTCAGTATTTCTGCATTTTGGGATGCTGGACATCATCATTAACCTCACATAGTAATCTTGCAAAAGGCAAGAGTGGATTTTAGTTCTCTGGAGCAACAGCTGGATCTGCCTCCAGTGCCTGCCTCCCTTGCATGTAGAATCAATTATTGTGATATGCCTGCTAGTTTCTGGTAGCATTAGGTTTGTATTTAGGCAGCCTAACACATAGTGCCTGGCCATTCTCAGTGGGATATGATGCTGAAAGGTTTCAGTTTTAAGTTGAGCTTAGTTCTGAGTTTCCCCTGAGAATGCGCACCCTACAGTTTTTTAAAGTTAAGTGGTAGGAGCAAAAGGCTAATTCAGAGCTTTGACTTCCTGCTTCAAAGTACCTCAGGGGTGAAGCATTTAACTGGCAGGGGGGAAAAAAGGAGGTGCGTTTAGTAAAGGGAAATAACATAGTTTTGGTGATGTCACGTCTTTCAAGCTGTTGAATCTTTCAAACAAAAAACCTGAGACAGGCCCATTGTAGGAAATATATCTCTCCAACACTTAAATTCACAAAGTTTACGTGCAGGAATTTTGTAGATGCTGTCATGAAATCTGCTTGTGGTAAGAAGCAAGATCTTTCAGGCCTGAAAATGGGGATCAGTGATGTTGGAAAGAAAAATCTTCTAAAGAGTTATGTTGAGCCTATGAGCTCCTAAAAGTGCTAGTCCTTATGTGATAAGATCAATGTGTTTAGGCATCTTTTGTTGGAACAGTAGTCATTAGTTTAAGATCATATTGTTTGTAATCTCTCAAAACAGACAGCTGTTAGTTTCTCAGTGTATTAATACTACACTTCATCCTGTAGGTGGATACTCAACAGAATTTTACTGTGTAGCATGTAGAATGAATAAAATGGGTGTACTCAAGATGTCTGGTATGCTCTTTCTTCTTAGTAGAGTCCTATCTGTTCTGTTTTTCAGAGAAAGAACAGTCAATAAACCGAGCTGGGGTTGTTCAAGAGGATATTCAGCCTGCAGGTATGCTTGATTCATGTGTTGCATTGCTTGTTTTCAAGACCTTCTTGAAGTAAGACCTGAATATTTACATGGATTTAAATAATACAATAAAGAATATATTCAAAGAATGTATTTAATAAACTTGCAATGAATTTTTTTTTCAGGCTGATTCTTGAGTTGAAAAGCACAGATTAATGAAACTTGTTTCAAATTGGCTTAACCGGGCAAATAATTTGCAGTAATTCTGTTATTTTTGCACTTTCTTCGATAGATGCTAGTTTCCGTACTAGAAATTAACTTCTGAAGCAGAGCAAACAAGAACCATGGGTGAGCTGAGCTGTAGCTGTAAAGAATACACTACTGTACCCTGGTTTGTGGAATACTGCTTCACAACTTGGCTGAAAACCAATTTATGAGCACCTTCCAGCCTCATGGGTGGAGGGATGAAGCAGAAATCCACTACATACAAAGGAAATTTGGAATAGCCTTTTGATCCCTGTTGCCTGTAGGAGTAGAAAGGCATACAAGCAGAATAAAATAAAAGTATGGCAGACTGTCCTTGGTAGTTCACTGTTTCATAGCTAATGGAACTGGCTGTTTATTATGTAAGGTTAGCATGTCTTGTTTAAAGACATGAGAGTGCTTGTCTTGATGAAATAGTTCATATTTGAGTATGTTAAAGGGTAATATATTCCTGTTTTTAGAAAAGCCTGCTATCAGCATCAGGGGAAAACCAAATAGAATTAATGCCATGTCATTACTACACATCAGTTAAATCATTGGTGCAGGACTTACTTTCCAGGAAAGTGGTAAAATGCTGAAGAGGAGTAGGAAGGCTATTGTGAAATAGAAGTCAGGTAAACCTGCCTTTTTTTTCTTTATCAAACATTAAAGAGGACTGGACTAGTTCATTTATCCAAGATGCTGGTACCTGAGGACCAGTTCTCCTCATTATAGCTTTTCCATCTAAATGTAGCTGCTGATGAGAAGTTGTGAGATCCACTAGATGAAAGTGAAATCTAGACAAGTTCAAGTATGAGGTGCAATCCTATGTGGTTGTTCCAGCAATATTAGAACACCTTACCTATGAGTGTAATAGATTTTTCCATTATCTGAAGCTTAAAATCAAGAGGAAGTTGCCTTTTAAATTATTTTTGCAAACTTAAGCAGAGCTGTGAGTTCAGGGCAGAAACTGTTCCTTATTGGTCCTGCAGTAGCAGACCAATTTTCTTCTATTTTTTTCCTCCAACAACGTAGTTATGAACTGCTGGTATTCTCATATTTGATTTGTAGGGTTAAAAGTGTGGTCTGATCCATTTGGAAGAAAGTAATGTTGGCGGCTGGGTGTATTGCAAGGCAAAACTGAAGATGGACATCTTCAGCCACTTCTTCTTTCACTGAACTCTGGGTGTCGCTGCAGAAGAATTCTGGATACGCTGTGTAGGCACGTGAGGAGCAGCAAAGGCTACTGCTTGAAGTCCTAAGAGATAAACTCATGCTAGTTCTGACAGAGGATACTGAGACATGCACAGACTGTAGAGAGCTGAATGATTCTTGAGATTAGAAGTAAAATATTTGTTTCTTTGAGAAAACGGAAGAGGATTTTTTTGTTAATATGTAGACACTTATAGAATAAGTTATGACTAGAATAAATCATGCAAACACTGCAGTTTCCTCCCTAGTTTGAGAATTATTTTTTGTGGTTTTATTATGAAAACATTATAAAAGTATATACTGAGAGAGATTAGTGCAGAAAATATAACAAGGTGAGTGTAAATTTGTACATTAAAATTTCTTCCTTTTAAACCAGTGTGTACTTTTTTCATTTGCTTTGTGAGTGTGTGTACAGGTTAACCTTGGCCAAGTGCCCCCCAGCAACTTTCTGGCTCCTCAAGACGGGAGAAAATTGGATGAAAAAGCTTGTGGGTCCAGATAAACACATGGAGATTGCTTACCAGTTACTGTTGCAGACAGAACAGACTCAACTTGGGGTAAATTAATGCAGTTTTAATGGCAATTAAAACAGATTTGGATAGTGAGAAATAAAATTTAAAATAGCAACTTCCCACTGCATCTCTTTTTCCAGGATCAGTTTCACTCCTAACTCCTCCGTTGCTTCCCTTCCTGGTCCCCTGAGCAGTTGATGGGGGGTAATAGTCAGTTCGCAATAGTTCTGTTGCTTTTTCCTCCTTATGTTTGTCCCCTGCTCTTGCATAGGCTCTTCGTGAGCTGCAATTCCTTCAAGAAATACCCAGCTGCTCCCGTGTGAACTACTCCTCAGGCCACAGTGTGGATATTTCCTCCAAAAGGGTCTTCTCCACAGGCTACAGGGGAATACCTGCTCTTATACCTAGAGCACCTCTTTCCCCATGTTCTTTCCAGGCTTTGGTGTTCGTATTACCGTTTCTCACTTTTTCTCCCTCATTCCTCTGCTTGTCTGGTGTTCTCACAAAGGTGCCACCCGCTTGGCTGCTGGGCTGAGCTATATCTTGCAGTGGGTGATTTGCAGAGCCAGTTGGAACTGTTTGTGGCCATCATGTGGCAACTCCTGTAGCCTGTCTTCCTTGCCGCCAAACCCCTAACTGGTATGCCTAATACAGGAGGTTAACACCAGATGTTGGGGTAAAAGAGCAGGTACCTTAAAGAATCTTTTTTTGAATGCTCTTTTCCACAGTGAGCATAATGATGGTTAGAATAGGTGAGCAAAGGATTTGCCCTACCAAAAATCCTTACCTAAATTCCATGTCTCTCTTAATAATTGGTTCTGAATAAACTATGTGTTTTCAGATTTCAGTGGAAATAAACAGTCTGTAATCTATAGTTACAGTCTATAACCTAACAAGTATTGTTCTCAAGTACAGATGTAGCATGTACATTTAATTTGAATATACTACTTTTTGATGTTTTTATCACTTCATTATAGTACACAACAATTTAAGGACCACTGCACGATCATATATGTTACAAAGAATGCATGCGTTGTGTTACTTATGAAGTCAGTAGTTTGTTATTTTTTTGAACATCACATTTATTAAGGTGACAGAAGACTGTATGTTTACAGTCTTCTTTCCCAAACCGCTGTTCTGCTACTTGCTGTTCTTTTTCTGCCTGTCGTTACTGTTCCCCTCCCACTCTAACACGCATTTCCTCTTTGAGTTCATTTTCTTTTTCCCCCAGTCTCCTGTTACCACTATAAGCATTACAATTTTTTTGTTTGCTTGCTGTAAAGATGAGATCAAACTTGATTTCTTTGAGTTCTCGGGTGATTTCACATGATGGCTGAAGCCAGAGGAAGCGTACGCATTCACTGAAGAGATAATGGCAGATGTTTCACTCTATGGCACTGTCACAACTGCTAACACTTACAAAGCTAATTCAGTGTTTGCTGGGAAAAGAAGAAGCAATTAAATTGAGGAACAGTCTTTTTTAATCACTTAGTTCTTTCTTCAGTGAAACTGGAAATGAGGGAGCCTTGAGTTCTATTTTCTTGGACAAAACATTACAGAGATGCGTGGGCACTTTCAGCAAAGTTGTCGAAAGTATGTTTGCAGTGGAAATACAGTATTGCTTAAATGCAGGCTCTCCGTCTATAACTGACTGGCTGCAAAACAAGAAGTTTCTGGAGAAACTGGGAATTGTTATATAATGCTGCTTCTGTCACTTGGTGACGCAAGCTTAAAAAACATACGTCAGGGTGGTGTGAAACAAACCACTCTTCAGGACAAGTGAGGTGACAGCGGATATTAAACTACTGAGTTAGGAGATAAGATAATCTGCCTCTCATTTACTTTGTGAAGTTGAGCAACTTGCCGAGTCTGGATCTTGCCTAGGAAAATGTTGAATGGTTTCGGAACAGTGGCCATTGCTGGCAGGTGCTGTACCTTCTGCCTTCTTATTACCCAATTGCAAAACATTTGAGTACGTGAACTCAGTAGTGTAGCATTTATAGAACTGTACATGCTTGTTGGTCCTGATCTGTAGTTCATTCCATGGCAAAAAAGCTTTTTAAGTTTTGTGATTGCCTGTACAGTATTTGCAACAGTGCGTATCACATCCTGAAGTGAACCTGAACACTGGAGAGCATTGATTTTAACGATCATCACTTCTTACTTGCTGTGTTCCACCTAATACAGTGGGCTCATTGCCCATGTCTTTAAACTGTTAAAGCAGTGAATGTGTTTTTCAGACCTTTGATATTCTGTCTGGATAAAGCTGTCAAGTCAACAAGGAACATACTGCAATAATTCTCCAGAACTATTTACACTGAATTTTTCTGTGATTGCTCTGGCATTTGCCAGCTGCCTGGAAACTTGCACAAGACTCAGATGGGAAGCCCTAATCCTGCAGCTTGCTTTCTGGGCTTCCTGACAATGCTTTGTTTTGCTCCTGGACACTGGAGATGATAAGCCTCTCCTCCTAGCTACCCAGTAACAGGTGAAGTTAAGTATAGCAAATTGTGCTCCCCCAGGACTCTCCTTATCTTGCTCTTCTGTAGCCAGCAACAACTATAACTTTTCAATGCCGTCACACAAAGTTGTTAGATGTGTTTACAATGATGTGTAATTCTATATTAATACTTGTGAAAGACTAGTTTGCCTTCTGCATTGGGTTCTGACTGCGACAAAACATTTGATAAAAACGCCTTTTTAGGATTTTTAGAAATAGTTTTTCTATTTACTCTGTAATACAAATGCATTTTTCTTATGCTATTTGCAGTAAGAACAGCAAATATAACTTCAGCCTTTGGAGGACAGGAGGAAAATTTTAACCAGTGCTTTGATGCCCAGCAGGAACATCTCATTGTACTAAGTTTAGGCCTGCTGTTGTATGCTGCTAAGTTATAAAATCACTAAAACTTATGCCATGAAGAACAAGTCTGACATTTTGGTCTAAACACAGCTTAGTTTCAGAGCATTATAGACTGTTAATGACGCAATGTAACCCTCAAGCACAAACACTTAGAAGGAGTAAATATAGCAAAAGATACTGCAAGTTGCCAGATTATACATAGCAAGAAAAATGGGTTTTTTTCTTGCTAAATATTGTGCATGTTTTATTGAGATTGTTCACACTGATGAGGGGACGTTTTTTTTCTGTTGTACTCTAAGCACGTTGAAAAGACTCCAACAAATGTCATAATTGTTATAGTGCATATGGCCTTCCACAAAATACAGTGAAGAAAAAGAAGTGGTTCTCATGATTTGCAGTCTTCTAAACCAACATAAGTCATGTATTTTCCCCTCTTGCAGTCTAGCAATAATTAACTACTCATTTTCTCTGTACTGTGTACAGTCCTACTGACCTTCTGGTTAACATGCAGACGCAGCAGTAAATGAAACACTGTATTGGCTTTTTCTGTGGTGCCAGGCAGCCCAAATAGTATGTTTGATAGTGGAAGGAAATTATTTCCTAGCTTCTGAGAAAGTGCTGCAGATAGACACTGGTTCTATGAGGACAGTGTATAATGGGGTAGAGCAAAACCAAAGTACAGGTCAAAGCATATGAAAGCTCTCTTTTTCACATATTAGCCTCTGATCTGAGGTGTATTTGTGAATGTCACATATACTCTGTGGGCCTTGAAAGAAAAATGGTGCAGTGTTTTAAGACACTTGCTTTGGGAACAAGACTTCAGTCAGTTCCCTGTTCCACCATGTGTCTGATAGCAGGCAAGTAATGTATCCTTTGAGCTTCAATTCCTTATGTAAAATAGCAATCAGAGCACTCCCCTTCCTTGCAAGGCGTGATGAAGGTGAATATGGGGGTGGGGGTTTATGCTCTAGAAAACATTTGGTTCTTGTCTGAGAAGTTTTTTTCATGTTTAGGAAAAACAGGTCTGGATTTGTGTGAGAATCTTGTTTTGGTACCAAAAATTAAAAATGTTTTGAAGAATCTTTCCTAAAAGGGAACAACTTCTGAAATTTCCCAGGACTTTGCACTGCTGAAATATATGCTCTGAATATGGGAATTTTATTTTTTTGGGGAGTCAAATAGAAAACTCAACTGGTTTTCACAATGCTGATACTTTTAAGAAGATCTCCAAGTTGGAGTATAAGCTTTTATGTGCAAGTTGAAATGGAACCCACTGTGAATGTTATTACAGTTGCACAAAACTGCAGAAAATTGGTCAGCTTTTGCTACTGGCCCAGGTGCCTCAGCAGTTTTCTGACATTCAGCAATTTTCAGTGTTTTGACTTGCTACTTCCCTTGTCTTCTGCAACAATGGGTCCCCCCTTCTGACCTTTGCATGCCTGAAAAATAGCTAAAAGTCTTCTAAGATTGCTACAAGTACTGAGCAGGGGAAGCTGGATTGCAGTTAAAAGAGGTGAGGAAGATCTGAAGATGCTGCAGGGAGGAGAGTATTGCTTCTGGAGAAACATACCTTGGAGGTCAGGTGGTAGTTATGAAGAAGAGACAGGGCATACTGGCCATTTCAATGGGCAGGAGCATAAGGGGCATAGAACACAAATCCATTGTAATACAGCCTTCAGAGGCTCTGCTGCTCACAGAGCAAATTGGGATACCTCTTTCCCTCTTCTCTGTTTCCTCCCCAGCAGATCAGAGGTGAACATTTCTGAAGAAAGTTCCTAGCCAAGATGAGGTTATCATAAGCAGAGAAATTCATATAAGCAGATCATTTCACCTAAGGAGAAATTATCTAACTCTCCTTCACTCTAGCCTACCTTGAGAGGTCAGAAATGAGAGTAACTTGAGTTGGAAGGGACCTTATGCTAAGAAGTGTCTTTCAGGTCACAGGGAAAGGTGCCTCCTTTGCTATCAACTTCTTCCTGTAATTTTGTACGGTGAATATCAGCAATACCAATCAGGGTAGAGGATGAAGGTACTCCCATTGCCTCAGCAGAAATTCCTGTAGGAGGAGTCCTCTTCAGCCACCCATTCACTCCCATAACTGGATGGCTCAGGCACATTTTAGGAATGTATTTATTTTTCCACCCTGGATGAAGAGGAAGTCACAGTGGACGTTAACCAGAAGCATTGTCTCCATGGTCTATTACCTGTGACTTTTGGGGTGCCAGTGATTGTGACAGGCCAGCTCTAGCTTTATCTTCTCCCATCTACAGATACAAGGAAGGTTCATGCAAGAACTCTTGTGCCATTACTGGCTGAACAGCACCTTTAAGAGTCCTCTGAAGCCTGGAAAGCAGGTAATCCTAGTAACAGAATCTTCACTGTCTGCTTGTAGCTTCTTCTTAAATAAACTCCATTTCCCTGGTCCTTCTTGTAGTCATCCTGTGAATGGGTAACACAGGCATGCTGGACGTCACATATAACAAAGAATTTCCCATAGTTGAGTCCAAAATCCCATGTCCCACATGAAAAACTTGTGGAGTATTACTTCTCCCTGCATTTTCTATGTGCTTTTTATATGGTTTATGCAATTTGGTGGCCTCTGCTGCCTGCTCCCTGCTACCTCTCTCTGCTTCTGGGTCATAGCACCAATGCCAGCAGCACCATTAGGTGAAGGAGCCTGTAATGAGCTGTGAGGATCTAAGGAAGGCATTCCCATACATAAGGTCTGGCAATCCTACTAATATCTCCAAGAATTCTTCCTAGTTGTTTTCAGCTTGTATTTCATGGCAAAGCCTCTTTTTATTATTCATTACTGCACTTAGCAGTCAAGTTTTGTCCCATAGCTACCATTCCAGCTATTCTTTTGTACTGACATTGCCTCCCAGGTTTAATCAGAATGTTTCATTAGTATACTGCTATTTTTTTGTGCCAGACAATTGTTGCTTTTTTTCCCAGGACAGTTCTTTGAGGAATGCCACCAGTAAAAACCCTCCAGGCCAATGACTTCCCTTTTGTCATTTCCGCTTTAGCTACTGCCATACTTGGCTTACAGTTCCTACAGCTACTAACTGTGTCCCACGTGACATCCTTCAAATGCTTTGCTGAAGTGCAGATGGAACATATCCCCTGAACTTCTGTTGTGTTGACACACATCTGGTGTGTCCAATTAGGTAGCAAGATTGATAGTCTGATGTGTTCTACTTCGGGAATTTTCACTTGTGTCCCAGTTTCCATTACTGCAGAATTTGCCATGATTCTTGTGTGCTCCTCTGAAAAGAATAGAGCTAGGCAGATGTTTTCCAAAAGAAGTCTCAGAAGCACCCAGACATCCTCATTGTCTTTCTTTCTTGATGCATTGGAATGCATACAAAATGAAAGACAGGGTCTGTTAGAAGTACCTAAACCTCACGAGAGCAGCTTGCCTCTCTGTCAACATTATTCTCAGACTAAAGCCAAAACATAGCACTGTACCAGCTACTAGGAAGAAAATGAACTATATCCCAGCCAAAACCAGGACACTCCAGCCCAAACAGAAAGGAGAGATGTTTGCCACTGTTGGTTACTTTCAAAAGCCCAGAAGTTTATATTCATCCTGTTTCAGTGTCACTGATTATTGATTTATGAGAATGAAGCCCAGCTAATAGAAAATTGCCATAACCAGGCTTGTGTATGAGAGGACAAGCCTGGTTTTATTTAGTCAGAAAACCCATTGCTCATGAAACTCAGGAAGGACAGTTAGCAAGCCTTGTTCACAAAATGGGATGAAGTGAACTGTCACAGCTGCATTCATTAGCAAAATTATTCAGGAGGGTGTGAAGGAATTTACGCCTGGTTCTGGTTTCCACAGGGCACGGGGTGCTGCTGACAAAGCATGCATGATGTCCAGATAATGACTGCTTTGAAGAAGGTAAGTTTCCCTTTGGAATCATAGAAGACATACAGATAAAGGTAAATACATAATGTTTAAATTGTGCCAATGGTTTTAGTGGAAATGTACTGATGGCCCTTTGTGATTCAGTTGAGAACTTGCGTCTGTTGGGAACTACCTGGAATAGGATCTGTATGCTCTGTTGGATCCTAGAAACTGTAAAGAGGTCTCACTTTATTCAATTTTGTGCCCTATGTACAGCCAGTCACTTTGTTCTACCCTGTTCTAGTTGTTTTCCCATGGTGGCTAAAGTTTGGATCATCTCTCAGTCTCTGAAGAGAAGATCATAATTTGTTCCTGGTATTTTCTGTCTTCCAAGATAAGTTTGCATGCTACTTTATGTTGAGACTATCATGAATCTTAAAAACAAGGTTCTAGCTCTAGCCATGAATCTATGAAAGATTTCTCATCTTCTAGATTATTTTTCTTATCTACCTTTGCAGGCAGACAGCCTCAGTGCTAGAAGTGTCCAACTACTAGGTGTTGTGCCGTAGTACAGAAATGCTTAGTCACAAATAGTTTGATTCTGAAGAAGCACTTAGGATTACCTTGCTTAGGAACCTGGCTCTTGGAGCAAGTATTTACTACACATATGGGTCTTCTTACCACTTAATTCTCTCAGGATTCAGCAATTTTGTCTCCTCTGCAGGTTTTGAGCTAAATCAAGGGAAATACTGAGTTCTTCCTTTGGATATAGGGACCTGTGTCACTCATGGTCTGTCTGTCCTGAAACAGATCCTGAGTGGTATTTTCAGATCCCAACTATCTGAAAATGTCTTCTGACATTTTCAAGACTACGTTATGCGTGAATAGCCTCCTTTGTGTATGAAACACCTCATGAAATGTTACATCTCCTGCATGCAAGCAGTGTGGTAATATATATGTATATGTTGGAGGGAAAGAATGCCATACAGAGGGACCTTGACACACTTGTGAGGTGGGCTGATGCCAACCTGATGAAGTTTAACCATGTCAAGTGCAAGGTCCTGCACCTGGGTTGGTGCAATCCCAGGCACAGCTACAGGCTGGGCAGAGATGAGATTCAGAGCAGCCCTGAGGAGAAGGACTTGGGGGTGTTG
>JASSUY010033875.1:12995-47461 GCA_032466535.1 Forpus xanthops
GATGTGAGGAAGAAATTCTTTCCTGTAAGGGTGGTGAGGCACTGGAATGGGTTGCCCAGGGAAGTTGTGAATGCTCCTTGGCTGACGGCGTTCAAGGCCGCATTGGACATAGCCTTGGGTGGCATGGTTTAGTGTGAGGTGTCCCTGCCCAGAGCAGGGTGGTTGGAACTAGATGATCTTAAGGTCCTTTCCAACCTAACTATTCTATGATTCTGTGATTTACGACTGCTTTGCTGATGTTACCTGGATGGGAATAGAAGTTGTACCCTCTGTTCTGTTGTATTAGCTAATGCGTTGACTCCTGTTACCGTTAAACTTCTCTCTCAGAAACATGTCAGGGGAGAATCCTTAAAACTATCTGCATATTCTAAGTGTGTATTCTTTATAGTCAACTTCATGTGAGTTTTTCTGTGTTGAATGCCAGCTATTATGTTGCAGGTCTTCCTTATAATTCCAATGGATTTACCTTCTGTTATCATCTTGAAATACATCACAGTGATAATCTTGAAGTAGTGAAGAAGGGCCACATCCACTTAAATTTGCAGAGGCTGGACATCTGGGGAATTACTACTTAGTACAGTGTTGCTCCATGTATTTGCTATTGTAGGAAGTGACAGGGAGTTTTTGAAGAGGAATTACATGTAGGAGAGGACCTAAGACATTCCTTGGGCAGGAATACCTTTGCCCTAAAGAAAGTGAAAGCTTAATGCCTCAAGTCTGCTCTGAATGTTAGAGATCACGTCAGTGTGTTTCCACTGTGTTTGTATTTTGTTGATCACAAGGGTCACAAAGAATCTTTGCCAGGAAAATGTTAACTCTAATTGACTCCCTAGTCCCAGATGTGAGGCAGAAACAGTCTTTCCATTGTTCCTTCACAAATGTGCTATCTCAAAAGCAGTGGTATCACAAAATCACAGACTCTAAACTGGAAATTACTGTTGTAGGTTATGTGGTCCGATTCGCTTCTGAAAGTGGGGCTAACTGCAGAATCTGATCAAGTTCTGAAGATTTTTGTTTTAGGATTATGTGCTCTCATGTAGCTAGTCCCTCAAACTAGGATAAGCCAGCACAGGACACCGTCATCTCTGGGAGCACTGCAAAATGATTGTGCATTTTGGTGCAAAGCTTGTCAGACTGTACCAGGGACTATGGTGTTGACCATCTCCAGACTTAAGAGCTCTGCCCTGGAGAAAAAACATCCTTGCAGTGATTAGAGAGTTCACCTTTGTCCCTTTGCTGTGTGTAAATGGCATAATCAATGAATGCCAGATAAGCTTCTGTGCAGTCTTGAGGGGACCAGTGCAGAGATATACATGCCACTGACTCAATCTATCTGTCTTGACCAGGAGGCTCCATCAGACTACAGTAGTTTGAGGGAAGTAGAAGGTCATGGTGAAGACTCAGTCTTTACCTGAGTAGGGACCTGTCCAAGGAACACTCTCATTACATGTCCATATTGCAAAGAAAAACTAAAGAGCTATATTTGCTTTTCCCACCATAGATGAGGGAGTGGTAACCAGCAGTTACTGCCTGGTGACAGTATGGATAGAACAGGCTTTTGAGAAGATGCCAGGAGAGGTGAAGAGCTGTTTCTGGGCAAACTGGCCAGCCATGTTTGCTTTTGAAGCTTCACAGGCAAGAGGGTTTTGGCAGCTGGAAGGTAGCCACGCAGTGGGGCATGAGTGATAATCACACCTCTCTTCACCAGCAAAACAAGAGCCACAATCATGTTTGTGCAAACTCCTTTTACTCACCAGCAGAATAATGGGGGCTGCTTACCCCAGTCCAGGACAGGAAGAGAACCATCCTCCCAAAACACCTCAAACAGCCCAAACCATCTACTGGTCTTCAGCCTAGGCAGTATTCCTGTACCTCTAAAGGAGGGCTACTACTGTTTGGAAGTGCTCTACGCAAGCTCTTTCCAAACACTCCTCTCCCGTTTCCCTTGGGCTGGAAGTCATTTTAGATTTGCCAGCTGGGACTTGGCCCCTGGGCTGATTCCAGCACCTGACCCTAGTTCTTTTGTCAGAGTGAGCTGACTGATCCCGTGGGACGTTACAGTGTGCCCTGACGCAGGTGGTGCTTGAAAAGGCATTGCCGGACTCTGCAAGGAGGTGGAAAAGTGACAGCGTCAAAACTGAGTGGTGACAAAGCAGGGATTTCCAGCTCCTTCTGATGTTTGTTTCCTGGTGAGTGAGTGGCATGTTTAACAATATTCTTACTGCATGTGGTGGTAGCAAGAAGTGATATACTAGTTGCTTTGCCAATTTCTGTTGTTTTGAATTTTAGAATATCTGTGACTAAAGATATAGTTACCCCTGTATCCCAGAAGACTCCCCAAAACAGAGACTAATAACTGGATAATTGCCCACTCCTAAGTGTCTGAATGTATAATGAAACTTCTGGTATAGTATTTCCTTTGCTGCTTATTTTCCAGTGAAAGCAAAGTGCTTTTGATATAAAATACATGGTTTGGTCTCTGGGAAGCCCTGTCTTTGTATTCTTCTTATGCGTTATCATTTAAAACTGAAGATCTCAACCAGTAGCCTGTGTGATTGCAGCTGAAGAATGCAGACTGTTCCCAGGAAAAAGGTTAAGGGGAAGAAAAATTACATTCACTTCTGTTATGTAACCAAGAAAATAAATTCTTTTGGAGAAGAATAGTGCTAGACATTCCTCCTCAAAAGTATTGTAAATAGCTATCATAATTATAGAATTGTTCACAACTGGAAATGGGATTTTTAATTCACCTTGTTTTACAAAGAAAGAAAAATGGTCCTCAATCTGTCCAGTGCCAACAATTGAAGATTGTTTTTGAGCACTGATAATGGAGCAGAGGTTGAGGATATGGAGGACTCCTATGTGCATTGATGGCAGCGTTAAAGCAAAGACTAATGGTTTATCTGCAGTCATGGTCATAGGTTTTAGTTAAAGTCTGGTTTATGTTTAGAGCTCTTGCCAAGCATTTGCTTTTGCCAGTTTCTGGATTATTTATCAGCTCGAAGTGACATAGTAAGTTTTGGGCCTGTGATGTAAATCAGATGCCTAAATTTGGCCTTGTACAGGGAAGAGTGAATTTTCCCAGGCTAACAAGCCAGAACTTGGCCTGTCGAAGGTGTCTGCCATGAGGGACTAAAGGATTAATGAAGTCTGACTCCTGTCTGTGGAAGCCGCTTTTGAGAGCAATCATACTCAGTGGTTAGTAAAACAGGGCTGGCATACTTACAGCGTCTGTCTTCAGCAGGGTCGCCTGTTTCACAACTACCTGTTATGGCTCGTTTCCAGCAGCTTCCTCCCGACCAGCTGGTCTCAGTGTATCCCCCCAGTACAACGGGTTAGAAGCATTTGCTCTGGGGGTGGCTGCTTGGGTGGCTAAGCACCATGCATCCCCACAGGAGGGAGGAACCATGAGCTGTTGTGAGGAGTGTTTCTCCGGGTGTCTCTTCATATGTGGGCTGTTGTGCATGAATTCACAAGCCCAGCACAGTTGGCACCTGTATTCTTGGTGTAAATGCTGTCCCCCTCCATCACTCAGTGTTTTATAGGCTGAAGAACTGAAATACTCCTAAGTTGTGCTACTGGTCCCATGCAGCTGATGATTTACTGAGGAAGCCTGTGCTTAGCTACCAGGCTCCCAGCACACCTGCCCTTGAGGAATCCAGCTTACACTGCAAGCTGTTCTGGGCACAGCCCAGCTTTGACATCTCTGCACTGTCCTGGGTGACACCTTAGCTGTCAGCTCTTTGCTTCCCTGCTGCCTAGTGGAGTGTGCCAGGTGCTGGTGTGTCTGCAGGGAATCTCCCAGCAGGCTTGTGATGCTGGGAGAACTTGGGGAAGTGGCCCTTGGGATCTTTCCTTGCAGACACTTCAGGACACTTGACAGTGTTTCTTCTATCCCAGTTGCTGGGTACCCGAGGCACTAGCTATTGCATGCTTCATCTGAGAAATCTCTTGGATGGTTTTGTGACCTCTCTAGGGATGTCGGCTAGAAATGCTGGATCCCAGTTTATGCTGTTGTTATGAGGCTGTACAACCATTTGCTCCAAGACACTACTGTCCATTGTTTGTCTACTATAGTGTCTTTGACTCTAGTGATTTCATGAACATTTAAATGTACTCGTAAGACAAATAATTTGATCCAAAATACACTTCTGGAAGAAGGAAGAAAGCAAACCTTTTGTGATGATTTTCAGAGTAATGATGTGCTTTATGTACAGTGCATCACTTGTTATACCAGGAGGTCTAGACCTATGATTTTTTTCCTTGCCTGCTATTTAAACATAGTTACAGTTGCTTCTTACATTTATCACCTGAGATGAAGTAACCTCCATGGTGATGCTGTTGTTTCTCCTCTGCAGTCTGTTTCCTGCAGTGGCTGGATTATTCTCACAGAGTGTGCTGGGTAACTAGAGTTGTAGCTCCTTAAGATAGATGGTCACACTTGTACTTTGCCACCTGTGCTTCCTGGAGACAACGTTGGACTCTCCTTGTTGAGAGTGATGATTCATCAATCTCTGTTGTGATGTGACAGCAGCTCCTCTCTGAACTTTCATGCCTGGGCCTTGGTAGACATGTCCACTCTGCTTAGACATTTCTAGGCCCGGAAGTCCTTTGAGCAGGAAACTTGTGTGTCCTGTGGGAAATCCAGTTACTTGCCTACTGAGTATGTGCCTACACAAACTGTCATAGGCTTGTTGGGAGTCACATGGGGAAACCATGTCTGAGTGTCAGATCTCATGGTGAATCAACTTGCAGGTATATTGGATTACTTGGTGGGCAGCTTGCTGCCAGGGTTTTTGTGGCCTTTCTGTTGGCTGCAGCTTGTCTCCAGGTGCATCTGATCAGACCTGCATCCAGCATGGGAGGTCGTGGCGCAGATGGATGTTACAGTACGAGTGCAGGTGCTGCCCTCAAAGAACATGAATGACAGTGAGGCATGTGCTCAAAGTGAGAAATACAACAAGTCATCCTACCTGGGGCAGGGTAAAATGTCTCTTCAAGTCAGCCTGAACTTCACATCTTCACTGTAGACTCAGTCTGTTCCCTTAAGGAACAGACCCACTTTGGAAGGATGGGTGCACTGCATGCAATGACGGAAAATATAAGGTCAACAGGCCTATAGGGAAACTGTCTTTCTATTTAGTAAACAAATCCTTATTAAAAAAAATCCCTGAGAAGCCATGGTAACCTTATGATGACCTTACTGAGCTGCAGTACATACAGCTGCTTTGTGACAAGGGTTTTGCAGGCTGCTATTTCATAGTATTAATGATCTTAGCCCACTTCAGAACAAAAGAAGGCATATTTATTTACTTTTTCATGGTTTACAAGATAATGTTGGTGAGCAGGCTGTCCTAGTACTGTCTTTGAAAATAATGTGTTTTTCTCTTTAGTTGTAAAGAAGTCACAGCCCTGTTCCTGCCATGCTAAACAATAAACCTTAGGACCCAGTTAGGCAAAGCACTTATGTGCTTACTGAAATGCTACTGTCAATGGCACTTACTCATCTGTTTAAAGTTAGAAATAAAAACTCGAGAATTCGACTGAATCAGGGCTTCGGTGCCTTTAATTGCAGAGTAGTTCAATCTTCCCATTGACCAGTAGATGGGGAAAGTGAGCCTCCTTATAGTTACCGTCAAGATTTTTCTGAATGCGAGGTTAAACTGTAGCCCTCGTTGGCTCTTAGCTCAACAGTCTGGTTTGAAGGCTCTTTACCTTTGTACTGTAAGGGTAAATTACGTACTTTGACGCAGTTGGACTATTTTCTTTACAAACATGTGTCGTAAACAATTGTTCTATTCCTTGAAATTCTGAGATTTAAGATTATGTTCCTTTCTTTACACAGGAATGGAAACAAATCTTTTGAAGGTTTTGCTGTGTGAAGATTTGGGGATGAATGTTCCCTCCCCAAAACTGGCCAATAATTAGGTGTTTACAACACTCACAGGGATGCAAACGATCCAAGTTTTAGTCTCTGGTAGTCTTCCACGTGCCTGTGGAGGGTACCTTTACCTGTCTTTGGATCATCTTTCCCAGTTCTCTCCTCCAGAAGCTGTTGTCAATTTTATGTATTTATCAATGCACCAGACTTGTACAGACTACATCAATGACCATAGTTGCTGGCCACAGTTGCTTTCTGCCCACATTTCTGGCTTCCTGCTCACACTTTATGTGACACACTTACTCAAAGCGAAGCTGACTCTCAAAGTCAGTCCCTGCATACTGCCTGTTATAAAGAGTAAAAGCTTTTTCTTGAACACATAGGAACGTAGTTTCCCTTTAGACTCAATCACGCCTCTGCATGTTCTTCTACATATTCCCTGACTGTGCTCTGCTTTCTCCTCGTTCCTTGGAACTTGGCTTGGTAGTGTGAGTCCTGGAGCTGATTGTGTTCTTTCAGACAATATGGTGCCGGTACAAGAACCATTTGCTGCCTTCCACTGGGGCAAACAACACCAGTGAAGATGGCCTTATGTGAGGTAGGAGCAGAGCCCAGTGACAGTAGTGTCATAGTGACAGTGACAGTGCTTGTCCTGTAGGTGAAATATCACTGTTTGGCTAGTTTGGTCTATCTTGCCTTTGCGGAAGTAGCTCCCACTGTCGAGCCTTGAAGAAAAGGTAATGATGTATCTATCCTAGTTATATTAGCATGGGGCAAGCTTCCCTAGATAGTTGGGTGTAAGGGTGAGGAAAACTGAACCTGTATTAAACTGGATAGTTGAGGCGAATACTTGTTAATATAAAATAAAACAGCGTGACTAAAGATTATTAAAACAAAGCAAAAATAAACAACCCAACAAACCTTACTCTTCTTCCTCAAACTTTCAAAAGGGGGAAATGTGATCCTACCTTCTAAGATATATACGGAGAGCCTCAGCCTCTGGGCTTTAACTAGTTTAGCACAGAGGTTTATGTGCCACCATCTGTCATTATCTGTTTGTGATATCCAAAACGTCACTGGGTGGGAGGGAGCATGGAGGAATTCCTGCCTGGATTAGCATGACTTTGTGCTTTTGCTTGAAGCCATTATGCGGTTAAAACCAAGATGGGTAATACTGAGTACAGAGGAGGACAAGGTTTAAGCTGATGTAAACTGAGAGCAAGTCCTTTGCAGACAGCAAAAGTAACCAGACTCCACAGATGTCTAAACTGGTTGGATTCTGGCTCGCCTTCTCCAAAAGTGCAGTATACAGAATATAGGCACTACCTTAAGCTATTCCATATTTTGGAGGAGCAATTTGTCTTAAGTTTTCCTTGTGTTATTCAAAGAATGCCCCAGTTTTTACCTCTTTCACAGCCTTGTAATGCCCTTGGACCTCATCTGTAACACCTCCTCCATGGTGAGTAGCCTGACTCAGACTGGGCTTCTCACAACCAAATTCGTACAGCCTGCGATCTTGCTCTCATGTCTTTCCATTCAGTCTACTGACAGTCCTACAGCAAAAATTCCTTTGGCTTCTGCCACATCTACCTTTGCCTTTGAATGTTTTCATCAACTTACTATGTTTTGTATGAAATTTAAACTTCTCAGTGCATTTTCAGTCAGCATTTGCATTTTGTTCACTCTGTGTATTGACCATCCAGCATCTTCCAAGTTCACCCCTGTCCTCATGGTCTTCCTCTATTTATTTTCTTCGTATCCTTCCCCGTTCCTGAGAAGATGTTATCCTGATAAGCTGAGCAGTGTTACTAGCTCTCAACCCACCTACATTCACACTCTACTTCTGACCTTTTCTCAAGAGCCAGTGATTTTTCTCTTAGTTTTCTGCTTTGTGGATGGAAAGAACTTTATGAAACATGTGCTGCTCCTGGAGTAGGTATAAGGTATGTCTTAGACTGCCCAGGCTCCTCAGGAACATGGGTTGTGACACAATTGCAGCTTGAGGCAGCTGGAAACACCTACAGCATGCAGTGGTTTATACTAAGCCAGCTGTCAGTGGCATGCTGGCCTCTGAGGAAAGCTGCGCATGTTGTTAGCCAGAGGTATCTCAGGAGCATTGAGAGTCTCTCTGCTGTTTGGCTCCTCACAGGCAGCAGATGTTCCACAAGAAGGTGAAACATGCAGTAAATGACTGTATTTACTTGAAGCAAATCAGAGCTCCAGAAAAGACAGCGGTCCAGCCAAGTGTGTTTACTGCTGCGGGAATGCTTTTGTGCTGATGCAGCATCTGAACGTTTTGAAAGCATTAACAAAGGTGGGCTAATGCCAGTGTTTGCAGACTTATTTGAGCCAGGGTTTTACTGCCTGTTTTGGATGCTGCCGTCGATATAGCCTGCACTGGCTTTGGTACTGCTATGGCTACTTGACCAAGTAGTTCCTTAGCTGCATAGATGGTTTCTGCAGCTGGTGCTGAGCTCATGCTGATGCAGCTACATTGGTAACAGGACCTGAGCAGGCCATTACATGGCTAGCTCAGGTGGGTACCTGTGAGCTGCAGTTACTTTAGCATAAAGATATTTTTGCCCTATATTTAGGAGGAAAAAAAAGTCTAAGACCTGGAATGAAGATGAAAGAAAAGTCACAAAGTACATCTCTCCTTTCTACAGCTTCTTCTGAGGGGAGGGAAATGGAAAGTCAAATACTGGCTAGATTATCACTGGTGAAAATAGGCTCAGGCTAGGCTGTGTCATGTCTACCTGCTGAGTGAATGTTCAGCTCATGTCTAATACAGGGGAATGTCAAGTGACCCAGAAGGATCCCTTCATGTGCATGCATATTTCCCTCATTGACCAATAGATACCTGTTTGGATGTTTATTGTGAGATCCAGAGGTCACTTGTTAGTCTTCAGTGGCATACAGACCATGTATCTTTAGCCAACCAAAGGGTGTTAATTTAGGGATTTCATGTTGTTTTTCCAGTAAAGAATGTCCTGCCAAGTAAATATTACCTGGTTCTGGGTGCTGGGTATGTGCCAGGCGATGAGTGAGGAGCCAGCAGAGCTGCCCCGAACAATTCCAGCAGAGCCCTGGAGACCAATAGCTCCAGGATGATTGGGGGTGGCTCTTCCTCTCAAGTGTATCCCCAGGTAATTGTGGTTGATGGCTCCTCTGCGAAGGTCTAGTGGTGGTCCGCTACTCGCTTTTCTGCGACATGTAAAAGGGAGCTATCTCTGAAAAGTCTCGGAACGGACAAAGAGCCCATGTCCTTCCAGCTGGTGTACTTTTTTACTGAGAAACTCACATTGTTCCCTTTGCTCAGCTCACTCCTGGGGGTTTTCTGCGGCCATTTCCCCAAAATGACCTTGCTTGAACCAAAGTGAAACGAAAGGCACTACCCACTTTCTGCTTTGAGTCCCTTAACTACAAAATATTTTCAATCTGTGGAGAGGGTTTTTTCCTTTCTCTTTTGTTCTCTCTGCTCCTTGGCTGCCTGCAGCAACAGCCGTATCTGTTTGATTTGAGGAAAGCCTTCCATGTGCTGCGAGTGGCTCCTTCTGCTAATAATTTGTTCTCTGAGCCTGTTGCTGCACAATATAAATAAATGTCACTGTTTAGCACTTTCCCTTTTTGTTCCCCCACTGCTGGCAGTGTGTTGACCCACTCTGGTTTGTTTTTCAGATTTATCTGTCTTTGCCCTTCCTATATGAGACAAAAATCAAAGTTTAAATTAACAAAGCTGTATTATTGGTGTGTGCATTTTTTTGGGTGTGTTGTGTTGTACTGAAACGGGAATTAAAATGCAGCTGACGTTCTGGAACAATATTCAGTTTGGTCAGAGAGTAAGACTTTATCCCACTTCAAGAAGTCTAATGGTGTGTGCTGAATAGATGCAGTCTCTGTATAAAAAGCATTCAGCCATCCTGCCATGTAAACTCAGTCCTTTTATAAATAGTCTTAATTTGGGCCATTCCGCATGTGTATGCTGCTAGAATGACCAGGATGTTTAGCACATCAGACCAAGCTTTGCAGTGGTGAATGTAGGTACTGGAAGTTCTCCAGGCATGGTAGTATGCATGCCCTGCAACCTCTAGCTCAGAATAGGGTAAATATTTAGAGTGGCTGAGCCCAGTTTGGGCTCTGTGCTGTTTTAACTAGATTGTTTCTGCCTAATTTAAAGCTGGCTTAGGCATTTCTGCACCACACCAGAATCACTGCTGAGTGCATGTACCCCTAATTGGGTATGATGAAGGCCACAGTCATGTTTTTCGTGTTTCCAAGTCTGATGCTCAGAGCACTTGAGGTTGTTTATACTGTGTGAATGTGACTGCATGTGCATTTTAATACAGGGAAAAACAGACTGTAATAGCCTAATGAAGTCAATGGGCTGGTTAAATTTGCCTACTTTCTTGGAAAATCTTCATAATTCCTGTCTTCCTTAGCATGAATAAAAGGAATCTATCAACCTAGACAGTATTCTTACTGTGTAAGTTTGAATCTTTTTGTGGTTTAAATAGGTTTCACATAACTTAAATCAACGTTTTTTTTTTGCTTCCTTTTCTACTGATTGCTTCTAAGTAAAGGAGGACATCTCCAAGCACAGGATAAAAAAATGCTAAGACAAACTAACCCTTTGCCATTTTCATTTTACAAATCGAATCTTGGGGTAGGGGGGGTAGAGGGGATGGAAACGACAGACTTGAAGGAGGGGAAATTTGTCACTTTAACATTGCAAATGATGTGAAACCAGAATGTCCTCCCACCGCAGCATGTGTTTGTGGTGGGTAGGCGGGGAAGATGCAGGGAAGAGGTGATAGTATAAAAATACCTCATAAAAACAAATGTTTGGCTAGAGGAGAGAGTTTGTCACTTCAGGCAGACTAGAGGGGGGAAACCAGACAGACCGGGGGTGGTTGGGGGAAGAGCTTATGTCACTTCTGCAAGGTAAATAACTAGACAGTGTTACAGAAATAGCAGTCAAATAATGAGCAGGGGAAGATCAGATATTAAACAAGTAGATGGCCTAGAAAGTTAAGAGAAAAGAGTAAAAGCTATGAAGGTCGTAAGAAACAGTTAAACATGTGGCAGATGCCGCGCAGAAGGGTGAAAACCCTAGACACGGCACACAGACTTGCTAGCAGCCACTCTTCCTGTGCTTTCATGAGCTGAGAAGTATGATTATTCTCATTTATCCTGATAATGATTCAGAACTGCCAAGGCAAATGCAGACCAAGTGCTCTACATGGTAACGTGACTGCTAAATGCAGTAATGTGACTGCTAAATGCAGTAACATACTGCTAGCGTAGCTCTCCCTTCATGGGATGTTTCTTTCCATGTGCCATATGGAACAGTTTGCACACTCCACAGGGTACAGTACCATGCAAATGTGAGCAGACACCAACATGACCACCCAAGGTGGCAGTGAGGGTGGAAAATGACAGTTTGCCTTGTCATGCTCAGGAGCAGTTTGTATGCTGTGGTATGAGACTGACATCTCCACATTTTGGGAGCTGTTGGGTTTGGAAGCCGGTGGGAGGGAGGGTCAGGAGGCAGGACTGTGCAGTTCATGTTGGTGGTAGCAGCTGTTGGCACTGGGAGTGAAGTCTTCTTCCTATGTGTGATATATATAGTTTTTATTTGGCTTTAATTGACTTCTACAGTGCTCAGGAAGGCACCTGGCCCAAGAAGAGTGAGTGTGTATGAGAGGAAAAGCAAGAGAAGAGGCAGGGAGAGAGTAGGCTGGTGAGGTGCCCTTTACATCCGGTAATCTGTTATCCAGACATGCATAACCCTATTTTACAGGCAGCTTCAGAAGCCACTTTCCTTTCCACTTCGCATTCCCCTGTTGCTTTAATCTCTTGACATTTGAAAGTGGCTTGGATGGATCTCTTCATGAACAGCTTTGCTCAATCAGACAAAACCTACCCACTTGCTTGCTCTCTTATTTCACTGAGAAGTATGCCATTCTCCTGCCTTGGTGGAGACTTCTGCTGATGGCTTATTCTACATACCCCATTGTGTGGGACCTGCAGGTTATGTCAGCTGAGGTTGGGAGAGCAAAGCTCTGGTGCTGTGCACCACAGGTCTGTACCTCTTGCAAAGGCTTAAGGCAACTCATCCCCTCTACTAACAGACTGGCTGGTGAGGCTTCAGAGGGGAACAGGACTGTGTTTAGTGCAGGACAGGTTTAAAGAGTGGCATATGCTTGTTGGTGCCTGATTAGCAGTCAAGGATGGAAGAAGACCATCTCTTCTCCTGCTCTGACCTAAAGGATGTTGCTGAGGTCTGTTGCACAGGGCAGAACTTTCCACTAGTAGGTGTTCGTACAAATTCAGCTATATCTATCTTCATATATTGGTGTGCAGTCATTTCATACTTGCATTTTTCATAATAGCAATAGGTATTTTCCTCTTTCAACAAATTTCAGAGAAAATGCACTGACAAAACACTGTTAGAGAAATTTTGCATACACCAGTCAGCAAACTGAAACCTGCAATACCTTCCGAGACCCTGTCTGTGCAGCTGCGTTGTTGCTTTGTCCTCCAGGGCTCACTTGGGGTAGCTGTGGGGATTAATAGTCTGATTTCCCTGACTTACATGCATGTAATATTAATGAAATATTTTGGTGGAAATCTAGCTTTTACATTTCAGATTTGTTTCGTTGCACCAGTTGGTGGATTGAAACTGCCATCGAAGCAGCTGCCTGAGTATCATGTAACTCAACATGCCTTGATGCCTTGTCATATTTCAGTGTTTGCTCTCAGCACGAACAGTCCCAAGCATTGTGTTGGTTTTTTTTTATGAAGAACCAGAGTTTGTGAAATAGAGGGGATCTTCTTTCCTGCCCTTTCTCACAAACCCTCAATTCTCATGCCTTTCCACTATGCCTTCCTCCCACCAATTTAGTGATCACCATTTTTGACTAGATTTCTGATAAAAAATACAATATGGAAGGTCTAAGCAGGTGCTTCTGCATATGTCTTACTGAATATACTGAGGTCTTCCTTAATATAGTGAGCATATAAGGCTATAATAACTGAAAAGTAGATGTTACAATTGTGAAAGCCTAGACATGTACAATTAGTCAAGAACTTTTTTTAAGGAAATGTTAAAAGTAAAACCTAAAACTTTTCATGGAAGCTCAGTACTTGTGATAAAACTCTGAGGAGAGTAGCATGCAATTTCTGATAAGAGAAGGGGAGAAAAGTTCATTGCAGGGTGTGCAATAACCTGGTTGTTTGGCAGTCTCTGGGATGTAGAAGACTAAGTTCTAAGTTCTCAGAATGAATTAGAAAAAAATAGGAGTATGAATTAATCTCTCCAGTATTATAGATAACTGTCTTAACTTTCGAGTGTCTTAACTTTCGAGGAGGGTGCAGGAGTCTGATTTCTGTGGTTTCTTTGTGTGAACGCTCTCTGCGTTTTTGTTCAATTCTAAAATTCTTCTTTTTTTGTTAAAAAAAAACCAACAAAACAACAAAACCAATCAAACTCTGGGATTAAAAGTCTAAGTTTTTGCAAATTAGAAACCTTGTTATCCACCCAGCTAGAATAATAAAAGTTGTAGGTGCCTTGTGACCATGAGGCAATGAAGAAGAAAGTGTGTTATTTTATTGGCTCTGTGTGAGAGTAAAGTCTGAGCTTCATTTAAAAGTAAAATGTAAATATATTTTTGCCTACTTTGGCTTGTGACAGATCAAGATTTGACACATTCTCATTTTTCCTTGTGAGCTGTTAAAGGATACAGACCAACTTGAGCACAATCTACCTTTGACAGATGACAGCAGGATTTCATGAACGATTTCTATCTCAAGGCAACTGCCCCTTCTCCAGAACCAGCAAGTGGCAATAGCATTTTAAAGGAAGGATGTCAGAGAGCAGCTCGCTTTTCTCACTTGTCATCGTTATTTGTTTCTCTCCTGGCCAAACCACCAGAAGCAGGTTAAGGATGACACAAACGAGCAACAAATCACGGGGTGGAGGATGGAGCATGTGACAATGCCCTGGCTGTGGTGCAAACATGTGAGCTACGTTTCGAAAGCCTGGATTTGTGTTCAGTAGAGTTCACGAGTGAAAAATAAGAGTCTTTGACGATAACAATCAACAAGCTCAATCTCATTAACATCTACCCTTCAGAGAAGAGGCTGGAGTGGATCCCATCAAGCTGTGATTTGGTTCAGTGCACTAGGGAAGGTTCCTAGAAGCATTCCCTCAGCTTCTTCACACTGTGCACTGAGGGGAAAAAAACAACATTTGGCAATTTGTTGTCAATATTTGTATAACTCCTGATGCCACTAAAACTGCATATGCAGGCTTTAAACTAACAAAAACAAAGCCATGGCCAAGCTGGAGAGCTGGATTTGTTTCCATGCACAATTAGGTTTATTTGTTTAGGTCTCATTTTATTTGCTTTCAGATGACTCAGATAGGAGTATTGCAATCCTTTCAAAGTGAAGTAGTGTTCTGTGTATTTTGGGCATTGGACTAAGCCAAATGTGGAAAAAATTGGCTGCTCAATAGTATTTTCCTATCCAGAGGTTTTTCAAACTTTTGAGAGGAACTGAAGGAATGTCCCTTCCATGCCAGGCCTTCCCCCTGTCCCCCACCTCTTCACAGCGGCTATCCACATTATTGTAAAAGAATACAGGATTTTAAAACACTCCTCTGTTGTGCAACTGTTAGCAACTGCTCTTATTAATTACCTTACTATTATGCTGCATGCTTAAATTCTTGCTGGTGTCATCCATAGCGTGCTGCTGAGAGTGCCTTTTAACCTATTCCAATAAGAATATATGGATGGTGCACTGCTCAGAATCTCCCATCTTGCTAGACCAGCTCTTGGATTACTGAAACTGATTTCCTGCATACATGAAGGATATTTACATTTTGGCAAGTAGCCACGTTTTCTGCTGGGAGTTAGTCACTAACGGCAGATTATTTTCCAATGGACATACTTGCACACTATCGGTATTAAGAGAATTGTCTCAAGTCTCAGTACTGTGGTGATCCTTCATCCTACACCTCCAACGTGCAAAAAACAAAACAAAATAAGGTGTTTTCTTCTCTCCTGTCTTATATGAGTAGGAGGCAATGGCTTTTAACTGGTGCTTTAGGCACCACTGTGTTTTGGGGGGCACTTTTTTGTTGTCTGTTTTCCTCATCTGGTCGTTTTGCTTCTAGAAATGCTTCCTTGGGTGATGTTTCAGAAAATGTAGACAAGAAGAATAAATCCACATTTATTCCTATTTCCATGAAATAAAAAGGTTAAAGGATTTTCTGCACTCACCAGAAGTATGCATCTGATTTATGGCCTTCCTTATTTCTCTTCCCACTCACACTCATAAAAAAATATAGTAACAAAGGCTAATAGACAATCTATTTTAAAGTTTGTCCTGATAAAACAAACTGGAACTGTATTCAATCTTAAATGTCAGTTCTAAAATTTGGAATGTTTTTCTAATCAAGAACAATAAACGTGGAAAGTGTCTTTGTGGAATGGAGCCACGGCTCAGCACGCTGCTGGCCTGGTGCTGCATGCACACTTCAGGGGCAGATGGAGTATGCACATCACATAGTCCTCCCTGTGCAATAGCTTGCTCTGTGAGACTGCTTGGCCCCAGGAGGGACTGAACAATGCTTAGGATATGTGATTTGTTGTTTTATTTTGATTTTAAGATGATAGGAACACAAAATATACCTATGAAAAATGACCAAATTGAGATGGGATGTAAATCTTCAAATAAAGAAAAAGGAAATGCTATAAATTTCCAAGCCTGTGCTAAAAACTAAAAGTAATAAGGTCGGCAAATAGATTGGATGGTGTCTAGAGACCTGTTTCATGCCTATGATGTTTTGTTTCTCTCCCTTTAGCTGTGGAGAACTGAGACTGTCAAAATAGATAAAAACCATTTAGTGACCTTACTTAAACATGGCATCACTTTATAACACCTTCAGGGCATGCCAACATTGTGCCTGGAAAGTCTTCAGCTACTCTCACAATGCAGTCCAGTGTGCAGGCTGTAAATCTCCTGCGCTCTCTGCATGCACCATTTTGCTACATGCAATTCTTCAGGCCTAATAGTGAATGGAACTATGGACTTCACTGGGAGCTGGGAGAGGAAACTGCATCAGGACCTGTCAGAGCCCATATACTATGGGCTAGAGGTAAATATTCAATTTCATTATTAAAGTATACTGTTAATGCAGGACACTTAGACTTCTGTTGACTTGTAAGCATAGAATCAGATTTTTTACACTGCAAATGTGGAGCCATTCCAGTTGCATATGCTTCAAGTACACATGAAAACATAAAAACAGTACACTATATTATAGCTCCCTTGTCACATAAGTTACTTCCTACAATTAAACTGATTTTTACCATGCATGAGCTCCTTTAGTTGCCATGTACAACTAGCTGGTAAGACAGAGACTATTTTTGGCATGTTATATGTACCTTTTGCTTTTTACTTATACCACACTGCGAGCTACAGCTGGGCAGGTTGTGATTTCAGCTTAAGAGTTTTTTACCCCTTCCTTCCTGCAGATGTGTAGTTGTGTGTAGGCAGATACTTGCTGATGTCTGGCTCATAATTCAAGTATTGAGGCTTGTGGGCTTACCACCATTTCCTGATGTGCATTACAGGTGAGCCTGCAAGGGGAAGGAGACCCTGGGGAAGAAAATTAGGAGAAAAGGACTTTAAGATCTAAAAGCATCAGCCTTGAAGCTACAAGGCAGAGTCAGGACATGGAAGGAAGGCAGGCTGAACTTTCTCTTCCAGGTGATAAGAGACCTGAAAAGCTTAGGACTAATTAAATCTTACAGCAATGCCAAGCACAGGTAAGATAGTGCACACATTAGGTTTCTGTTATCCCCTTCCTCTGTTATTTTCACTAAGACAGAATCAGACAAGTCTGTATCTAAGTGCATGCTCCTGTTCGATTTCAGAGTACAGTAATTCACCTTGAAGCATTTCTGGTGAGCTGTAAGTAAATCTCAATCTGGATGATGCATATATGCTTTTCATCTGTTATGAAGTATTACCTTTTAGCTGAGGTGGCTACCAGCCATGAAGGAGTAACTTAGGCCACTTGAATATTAAACATACCCTAAACCGTAATGACAGCACCAAATGCTGGGAGTGTGAGGGGGAAGAAGGATGGAGGAAGATGAACCACCAGTGGTGCTCTGAGGACTGAGCGTGGCAGAAGCCGGGAAGACTCCAGGGTCTCAGAGCATACTCTGCCCTGGTATCCTCTGACACTGGGGTTTTCTCCATATCTGAGGCTTGTTGCACATAACGTGACTAAGTAAAACAGAGGAGAAACTTCAGACTGTTTGGACCTACAGGTGCTACTGTCAAAAAACATGTTTATCCCCACTAATGCAGATCAAGGAATCATCCAAAAATTAATTATTTTGATAACCTATTTGATTGCTTCTTTGTGATATTTCACTTTCTACCAATGCTCTTTGTTACCTTATCCTGTTCATTTTGAACAGGACTTTCAATTCAGTTATGATTAATAAACCATTATTTATATTATGATACATGTTTACTTACTGGTGGGTTTCAAAAAGTTAAAGTTGCTGGTTTTTAACTTTATACTCTTCAACAAAGTAACACATATCATGCATCTTCATTCCAGCAAATTTTTCTGTGTGGCTTTTCTTGTTATTATTCACTTACACATGTATCTCTAGCTATGTGGTCACTCAGCAGCAGATGGGAGCTCCCTCTGCTTGTGCTCTGAGCTGTGACTGTAGTTAGCAAGGTGCAGAGCCCAACTCATAAACTTGCGGCTGTGGCTTAACACTTCTCCAACATGGCTACATAGCTTCCAGTCAGCCGGGAGCTCAAAAATGTCTGTCTGCAGTCACCTTGTAAACAAGCCCTGAGTGAGTTGGTGTAGTGGCTTCCTAGACAGAGGCGTATCAGTAGTACATGGAAGTAGCGTGTTTCTGCCACAGGTAGCACAGGTTTGAGTTAGAAGTCCAGTAGAGCTAAATGGTGTCATGTATGCAGATCAAGTGAACAAGATCACATTTGCAACACTGAACAATAAGGCACAAGTGAAGGTAAAACTGCAGGTTGTGAGACCGTAGGGTTGCAATTTGAGACAAACCTTCAGATACAGATGAGGGGAAAATGGCATCACGCAGGAGAGGAAATCTTCTGACCCTTCTGAGTCGATATGCAAAGCAGAATTTCTGGAGAAAGCTCTGATTCATGGTGTTTGCCCTTTCTTCCCTCCGTGACTCTTTACTATCACTCAGAAGGCTGGGGCAGGGGACTAAAACCATGAAGGTAAATGACGCCCATGATACTGCATTACCTGCTAGCCATGTGCAGAAAAGCCAGTGTGTCAGAGAGCAGCACAAGTCTGTGGTATAAAAAATGCTTATATGAGATGGTGAATCTGTGCCACTATTTGACCATGCATGGTTGAGCTCTCACTTCCATGTGAAAGGGTAAAATCCCTGTGATTGCATGTTAAGGCAGAAATCCATCATTTCGAGCCAGCTTTCATTCACCTCTTGCTAACTTTATGACTAAGAGTCTCTCTCTGTTGTGTCTCATGCTTCCCCTGTCTCATGCTTCATTTCTTCTTCCCAAGCATCCCATTGAGGCACTGTGCAGAGTCTGCACACCCCTGCCAGAAGCTGCAGTACTCCTTGGGAGCATGTGCTGTGTCCCTTGCCTGCCCTGTGCACAGCCATCTGTAAATATCATCTAAGCCCACTCCTGCACCTGCTTTAATCGCCTGTGTGCTTGCTGAGGGCCTGGCTTTCCAGAGGAGCACGTAGGACAGCTTTGTGTTGCTCTTGGGACTCAGATGTTTTCTCACAGTCTAAGTATTTGTCAAGGGGACAATCATCCTAAGAAGGGTGATTCCAAAGTGACCGTTTACTGCAGGGTCTGTATGGGTTTGACACCTGCTGATCTCACTTAGGGGTGCTGGACCAGGCACAGTGGACCGTGACCACTAGAATGGCCTTTTCCAGCAAACCATAATTGAGCAGCTGCTCTGCAGTCACCCTTACCATCCCACAGATTTCCAGTTAAAAGCAAAATCTGAGCTGTCTGCAATGAAATGTACCACTTGCATAGCAATTGCTGGACTTAAGGACATTCACAGAAGTAAATGAAAGCCATGCTGGTAGCTGTCGTCCCTTTACAGGAGCTCCAAGAGCTCTTTCTGTTTTCTTCAGCTAAAATGGTGCCAGGATGCTTTTGTTGTCTGACGGGCTGCTGGCAAGAGCCCCCCTTTTGGATACTGCTGATGGTGGTCCCATTTACTGCTGCCGGGACTGGCAGCCGGGCTCTGTCCCACCGCCTCAGCCAGGAGCAGGCAGCCAGGGCAGCACTGGGTCCGGGCATCAGGCACCTTCCTATAGATGGGCTGAGGCTGGGCCAGGACATGGGGCTGGGCATGGCTGTGGGGAACTGGTGACCAACCCTGCTGGGGTGACACTGGGGAAGGGACTGATACCCCCCCAGGGGAGAATGAAATGGGGCCCTGGGCAGGGTGGGGAGCCCCAGGGGGCTGGCGGGGCCCCAAGGGATGCTGCGGCTTTCCGGTGCCAGCGTCACCCTGTGCAGGAGCTGAAGGGCACAGCATGTGCAGGCTGTGGGGCTGAGGGAGAGCACACCTGCCTGATCCAGGCCAAACCTCCCCCAAGGCCTCCTCCAAGTCATAAACCTCAGACTTAATCAAATACCAGATTTTAATGCTTCTGCCAGAAGAGGTGACTGCTGAATCTGGCTTTTTTCCTGGATAGCTAGAGAAGCCTTAGTAATGCTGATGTCTCCTGGGTGTAGCCAGACAAAACTATCATCTGGACAGGCCTTAAACAAAGCCATTTCTTAAAGGTGAGTGCAAAACCTCAGCTCCAGCCCAGCCTTCTGGCAGTAACCAGAATGTTTATCCCATTTGAATTCAAGTCTTCCTGCAAACTGGAGTAAGTTTATGCCTCGGCAGCACACTTTTAAATGGAAACCCAAGGAGAACATCAAGCACTTAGCATTTGAAAAGTCACCTCACAGAGAGGCAGACATCTGTAAATGGGTAAAAGGGTCCTAGTGCCAAGGTTACTTTCCAACAGGTAAGAAGGAATTGGGAATAACCTCCTGCTTAACACCTGCTAAGGAAAAGACAGCATGATAGGAGAGGCTCCAGTTTATTTCAGAGGCCTGACTTTTGCCTCCATGCTCATGGCGATATTCTTCATTTGTGCAATGTTTCCCACCTAAGCAACAATGCTGTTAAGGAAGAAATGATATTGTCGATGAATTATTTGGTGTTAGCTTTCCAGTCAGAAAAGTGAAAGGAGTTGCATTTGTTATACTGAAGTGATGTCACTTTGGGAAGGGAATAATGGTTTTGGACTACAAGATAATTAATGTCTGCTACCCTGGAGGGTTTGATTAAACTATCAAGTACCAAGTGACATCTTTGCCACATGACACTTCTTTGGAAACCATAAGCACCAGAGCAGCATTTCAGTGTATACTTTGGCTAATGTGGAGACATTGCTCCTCCCCAGGGCTGAATTTGTCATGACTCCGGGGCAACGAGGAGTCTTTGGTCTCTTGAAATAGGTTGTTTCTTTTTTTGGAGAGAAATAAGATGACACAAGCTAGGGATTAATAAATATTTCGCATTTCACAATCAGTATTGTGGAAGAAACTCTATTAAATACTTTTTTTGCTGTAGGTGTTTTAAATGCAGATAACTAATGCTGGCACCAGTAAAGTTCCTTGTAATGAAGGAGGTGCACTGATAGAGTGACAAACACCCACCTTATACTGAAGAGATGGTAAAGGAAGACAGAAGTGTCAGCAAAAAGGGGAAGGACATACAGATGAAAGAAGAAAGAAGTTGCAGTAATATGGGAGAACAGCAGACAAAGCAATTGTTAGGAAATTAATCAGGGAATTATCCCAACATACTGGAAATCCCTCTGTTCCACAGGCAAATGGGCCCTGCTGTGGTAGGTAACACTGTCCTGGCTTCTAACACTTCACTTCTAGTAAGTAGAATCTGTCCCAATCCTCAAATGACTCCAGCCACCTTGTCCAAGTCGTGCAAGTGCTGTGCAAGAAAAACTCATGTACACTATCTCTGATAGCAGTGAATACAGCAGGTGAAAAAAGAGAAAGCTAATGAAAACTAAATATTAGAATGCTGTTGCAATCCCATAATGGAGATTGATGCAAAATGAATTTTCATTCAAAAATAAAGGGCAAACAGTTGTTTTTATATTACTGTTTTTTTCCTCCTTTTAAGAAAAGTACCACAAAATTTTATAATATTCAGCTGTCTTCCCATACAATGAGCTTATTCCCTGATCTGTGACTTCATGACTTTTAAGAGCACCAGAGGCATGGTGCTTTGTTGCTCCATAAGTTTCCCAATTGGAAGGAAGTTTGTGAGTAAGTGAAACAATAGACATGAAAATAGTAAAGGAGGGAACATCCCCATAACTTGACTAAACTTACTGCATTCCAAAGAGGGTGAAGTGAGAAAAAACCCAAACAAAATTCAATTTGAAGATATTTTGTTGGACTTTATTTTAAAACTTCCTGTGGAAAGACTCAATAGATTTTATTTTTTTAATCCTAAACTTGTTTTGGATGAAGCTGAGTTTTCAGGATCCAGACCTTATACTGGCTGTAATATTTGGTTGTTTTTAGAAAACTTCAGGCTTGGATTCCTGAGACTGTTTCATTCACCTGTATCAGCCAAAATGCCAGAGAAACAATTTGAGCATGCAGGGCTCAGTGTTTAAAATGTTGCCCCGTCATTCAAAACCTGAAGATCAAGATTTATTTCCCTCTTTTTCACATGCTGTAGCAGAAATTTTCTCCAGTTTCAGTGATCTTGAATAGAAATCATTTTGCTGGCATAATGTGGAAACCAGACAAAATATGAAATAAAAGGTGTTGTTGAGTCAAAAGCTGTAGTTAACTGACCAAGGAATAACAAAGTTGTCCTTAATACTCTCAACTTTTATTTAAGTTTTATTGAATAAGTATGTAACCTGATGCCTTTTTTTTTATTTGTTTTATGGATTTGTGTGTTTCTTCGCTTGCTAGGGCATGGGATTGGAAAATTGCATGGAATTTCTCATGGCTTCAAGGAAGGAAGTAATTCTTTTCTGGAGTGAAGTTATATGTGAGACAGAAAATATTTGTGGATTCTCTCCTTCAGTGAACTTACTTGTGTTGAAAAAGAAACCTATGAACTGCCATGGTTTTAGCTAGAGATATGAACTCATACTATTAGTACCAGGAACAACAGTGAGCACTCTCCATCTTTGTTCAGCTGTCCCCGTACTTTATGTCCCTGTGCCGGTCACTTTGCACTATATTGCATTATTCTCTAGAAACCTGATTCATAGTTCTTGGAACAGCTTCCTGAAGCAGCAATTTATGGTAGGTCCTTGAAGACTTCAGGAAATATAGTGAAGTTCAAAGTCCCACCATTTTCTGGAGGTAGGCAGAATATAATAATATTTCCGGACTTCTTACACTCTTAAACAAAGGCTAAACCTCAAGTTCAGTGTTGGCAGAAGTCCTGCTGAGTTCTGGCAAGATAGCTGTGATTGAAATAAGTTTTTTATGCCATACCTGTGGAGACTCAGCAACACATAAGAGGAGGTGACGGTGCCGCTTTGGTGGCAGTGGTGCCCTATCTCATTCAGACAACAAGGAAACCTTTGTGGCACCTATGGAAGGAAAATTAAAGCTCACCTGAGGAAGCACAGCTTTTCACTTTCTCTTATGACTGCTACCAGATAGAGATGAATTGTTTGGGGAATTTGAAAGAGTAATTTGGATGCAAGACATCAAAAAGAGCAGGGAGGCCTTTATGTACTCACATGACAACCTAGTCCTGTTGTTGCTGTGAGTGACTTATCATGGCTTTTCCTAAGGAAAAGACAACAGTAATTTGTGTTTTGGAGACTGATTTCTGTTCACTGTTAAGGAGCTAAGGGATGGCATTTTCCACCTCTGGGTATCTTATCACCAGGAAGAAGAATGTGACAATATGCAAAACTTTGTGGGAGTCTCTGTGATTCTCTCTAGTCAGCCTGTTAAGAGATCAGTGGAATGTTTTGAATTATTAGAGTTCTTGAAGTATGAAGGAATTAAGTACAGTAGTGAGATTTCACTTTTGTACTTTCCCTATAAAATGTGTGCTTGCCTTAGTAGCGCAGAAGTGAAATGCATGTTGCCAGAATATTTAAGAGCTCTGAACTTTATGGAATCAACCAGGTATTTGTTCTACACATATGGTAGACCTGAGGTGTGTCTGTGTGTCTGCTTTTGCACTGTTGAAAAAATTCCCAGACTTCACAGAGACTATCACCTGGTCAGTAACATTCTAATAGGAGGGTAGGTGGTGGGAACTGAAGCTGCACTGTCTGGTTGCTATGAACTGTTACTGCAGGCAATCCTGTATGTGAGATTTCTAGGTGAAAGTCCTACCCACAGCTTTGGGAATTCATTTTTCTCATGCTTTATTAATAAACTGTCTTACTTTTGCTGAAGAAATTTATAGCAATATGGATTGTTATTGGTGGTACATAAAAGAGCCTGTAGACTTTTGAAAAAGACCCACATCCTTTATTAAGTGATGAAGAAGAGAGTGTATGGAGAGTTGGGGTGGAAAGTAAGGCTGAAAAGTATATCACATCTGTGGATTTTTTTATTATTGCTGACACTTCTTGTGCCCTTTGCTGAAATATTTCCTGCTGGACACTTAAGTGGAAGTGTTTTGGTCTAAATGGACCTTGTGTCTGAGTGGATCTGGCAATTCCTATGTAAAATGTTAAACCATTTCTAGAATATACAAATAAAGGAGCAGATAGATTATAAAATGCTATTAAAATTATATCAATTTCTTTCCATAATCCTTTAAAGGTGTGGAAATGAGGTTAAAAGATATTCACAGAGTTCATGGTTTATTTCATCTTGATTTGTTATTATATTGGAAAGACGAGTTACCAAGTCAGTGTTCTAATCATTTTTTTCCTTAGCTGTTGATAATTCCTTGATCATGTTGTTTTTGGAAGCCTTTATGGTTTACTCACAGGCTGGAAATCGTTCTCAGTTTCCAAACTTTGGTTTCAGACCATCTTGCTTCTGTAAAGTGGTACCTTGCTTCAATTTGTTTCTCAGACTGATAGGCTACGTGGAAGTTCCCCTCACGTGGAATCTCACCACTGCCCTAGTGCGTCCGTGTTCTTGGAGCAACCACCGCATTGCAATATAAGGCATGGCAGAACCATTACTAAAGTGCTTAAGCACTGCATATTGAAATATAAAATATGCTGAAGAAAGCATTTCAGCTCCTTTTTTAAAGATCTGGAATAAGAGGCAGCCACCTCCTGCTAGTACTACAATTAGGTAGTATCATAAGATATTCTAAGACTAGATTTTTCAGTTGACTTGAAGTGGCTTGTGTTCATACTTAATTTTTAGACAGTTTGGTTTAGTCAATTTTGCTTTATTAGTGTCTTGCAACAAAGTATACTAAGTCCTCATCACAGAGCAACTAGAGATCTGGGACAGGGGGTCAGGAGGAACAGATGTGGCTTTGTAGTTGCAGGTTAGAAGTTCATTCAAGTGGGAGGGAAAATAGCTATGTGTCTCAATGGGAAACAACAAAATAGGAAAGGGGCAGCGAGTCATACATGTCTCCAGAATGCCTCGCATCTAAAGGATTCAGCTTTCTCTGAAGGGTGGCTTTTCTGCTATTCTGAATTTCCAAAAGGCACAGAAAGCATTAATCTGAAACATGAAACCAGGCCCAAGGTCCTAAGCCACACTAAAATAGCAGTGTTGTTTCATTTTCCAGCTGAGTAATTACTCCTCAGAGCCAGGGAGAAGGAGGGGCTTGGAATGCCACTTGGAAATGACTTCCCCCACACACACCTCCACATTTTTTTAAAGACTTTCCACGCAGTGAAGTCAGTGCTTAATTCTGAGGAGCACATAAATGGTGATTAGTATACAGTATGCAAGAGGAGTGGCTTTCAGAACTGCCGGAGGACTGCTTAAAATAAAATAGAAGCAAAAGGGGAAAAGACATTTTATATTTCAGGTTGTCAAATCACATAGACACATTCAAGGTCCATCCCAGTTGTTCTGTATCAACAGAATGGCACAGATACACAGGCTGTTGCTCTTTATGTTACTATTCTTAGGATGGCCCATATCAAAAGTGATAGGGTACTCTCCAAAACTAGGAAACATTAAATTTCATGATATCTACCACAAAATTGAGAAGTATTTAGGGTACTTGACTGAGAAACACACTTTCATAATATTGTCCTTTGGCCTCTCTGTTCTTGACTATCTTCTTTCCCCAAGAGTAAAAAAAAGTGTTCCTTTTCCTTCAATTTACCCCTTGCTTATCTTCCTATTCTAGTTACTGTCACTCTTTTATCTGACTCCCTATGTTCCTGGCTTTATTTCTCCTCAGTATAGAGGTTACCTATTACAGAATCGTAGAATCATAGAATGGTTTTGGTTGGAAGGGACCTTAAAGATCATCTAGTTCCAAGCCCCTGCCAAGGGCAGAGGCACCTCCCACTAGACCAGGTTGCTCAAAGCCCCATCCAACCTGGCCTTAAACACTCCCAGGGATGGGGCAGCCACAGCTTCTCAGGGCAATCTGTGCCAGTGTCTCACCACCCTCACAGAATATCTTCCTAATATCTAGTGCCATCTTTCAGATAGAAGCCTTTCTGTTTTGTCCTATCACTAGATCTCCTAGTAAAAAGTCATTCTCCAGCTTTCTTGCAGGACTCCTTTGGGTATTGAAAGGCTCCTCTAAGGTCTCCTTGGAGCTTTCTCTTCTCCAGGCTGAACCCCACTCTGCCTGTCTTCATAGGAGAGGTGTTCCAGCCCTCTGAGCATCTTCATGGCCTCCTCTGGACTCTCTCGAACAGGTCCATATCCCTCTTGTGTAGGGGGCCCAGAGCTTAATTCCAGGTGGGGGTTCATGAGAGCAGAGAAGAGGGGGAGAATCACCTCCCTTGACCTGCCGGTCTTGCTTCTTGTGGGGCAGCCTGGGATACAGTTGGCTTTCTGATCTGTGAGCATACACTGCTTTAAGGAAGACATTGCAGGTACCGCAGGCAGGGTCACCTCTTTCTGTATCCAGCATTTGGTGGCTTATTTCACCCCTGCATATCTCTATGTATGGGAGTATCAGGCTTCTCTGTGGGTGGTAGCCTGAGTGGCAATAAAGACAGTCTCTATTCTGTGTCCTGATGTGAACCCTGACTCTGATGACTCCAGAAAGCTGGCAGTTGTATGCTGTTGGCACTTTCTGGTTACTCTGTTTTTAATAGTTTTGCCCAGAAAGAGATGGCAATTGCAGAGATCTTCAGGGGATAGTGTTTCCTTTCTGAGGAGTGGAAAACCTACTCATTTTTCAAGGAGCATGATAGGTGGATCTCTCTGACTGAGGCATTGGCTATTTTCATCTTTGGCAGACAAACCTCTTCTGCACTGTTACCAATACAGAAAGCCACAGAACTATTTCATAGTTTATGACTGATTTTTTACCACTTTTCTTAAGCTTTACCATATGGATATGGGATGGAATCATCCAGAAGTGATGAAACAGGTAATGGTATCTGTTGGAAGAGGAAGCATTTTTTTCCTGTGCAGGTTTACTTGATCTTACCAGTCCTGTATATTGATGATTATAGATTCCAGGGATATGATCTAACTTCTTAATCAAATTACCTGGCTGGATGAGCTGTTTTGCATAGTGAACAACTATTCTGGTTGTAATTGTGCTACACTTTTGAAAGAGTGATTTCCGTCTGACTCACTGAGCCATCTCTCTACCATGATGAGCTTCCTATCAGTGTGGGCAGTTTGGAATGTATATGTTGATGACAGTTAACATCAGGTAGTTGGGCTGCTGGTTAAGGCAGTAATGAATATTTCTGTTCTCCTAAGGTGAGCAAACTTTCCAGAGAGGAGGCTCTCTTTAGAAACAGATCTGTTGGGTGAGAAAGCTCCAAAGCACTGAGAGCAGTGGTGAAAGGAGAAACTTGGGCTTGATAATGTCCTGATCAAACCAGAAACGTGGTATGCTGGTTTCACTCCATGAGCCACTCCTGTGTTCAACCCTACGCATAAGATTTGTAGAGCATGTACCTGTTCATCCAGCATGCTTTCTCTGACCTCTTTGAGTGAAATCCTTGCAGATATTACTTCCTATTAGTCTCCTGTCCAGTAGAAGATTCTGGTCTAAAATGGTTGTGCAGCCACTGTCTATTTTCTATTTGTTCATTCTACGAATTGTTCTCACAGACAAAAGAGTTTTGTAGACTCAAGAAACATCTGTAATTGTGTGCTGGACAAGGGTGGCTAGTCCTTACCCAACACTCAACCTGCCAACATAACTAAGATAGCTGTTAGTGTAATAATAAGGAATTAGTTCTTATGCTTTATGTACTACAGCTTAGCTTTAGGTTTGGAAGAGCGGGTTGCTAAATTTTTTGGAGGGCAGTTCATTTTATTTTTTTAGAGAGACTCTATTTTTGTAATGTCTGAAACTAATTTCTGTTTCTCATCATTCATAATCAATTCCAGTCCTATCAAATATGTAATAAAATGGTAGCTGCGCATTTTTTCCTACGTCAACCATTAGGACTGAAAAATAAATATATATAATAGGACCAGAATCTCAAGCCTGTGAATATCACAATTTACAGCATCTGAAAGTTTTTGTTCTTTTTACCGACTGTATTCTCAACTACTGTTCTATTCAAGTTTAGCCAAAGCCATGTTGTTCTTGTTCTAGTTCCCATTAACAAAGCGCATAGCTTTTCATTTTTGTTCTTGGCCTCATTTATGATGATAATGCAAAGTTACAAAACAAATATAAACAGCAAAGAACCTCTAGCTGAATGTCAAGTTCCACTGTAGGATACATGCTTTGGGAGTGCCGTGTAGGCAGCTTATCTGCCAATCAACCAGTTCTTTTATGATTCATTTCAAACTGCTGGAAAAGGTAGTAATGAGAAGCATTTCCCAAATGATGTGAGAAAACTAATGTTTCATTGACCAAAAATCTCAGAATACTTGTTACTCAGTACCCGCAAGCAGAGGAATGTGGCCTCTAAAATATGTGTGCCTCAGAAAGGAGTCAAGTGGTATTCTGGGCCAGCAGTCTTCTTAAGACTCTGTAGGTGTACTTTTTGACTCTTCCTGAGGAAGTTCAAGATACACTAGTTGTGAAGCCTACATTCTCTCTTGCTTTTCCTTCTTCTGTCACCTTTTTGTGTGTATAAACAAGGAATGCTGTTAGCATTGCTTTCAGAGGCAGCTGTTAGGCAAGTGAAGGAATGCCCAGTACAAGCTACCTTCAGCGTGGGTTTGTAGGTGTGGAAAAAATATATGAATGGAAAATGCCATCCTGACTCTTGTACTCTATTTTTATTATTTTTTTGAATGTTTATATATGAGCCTTTAAACATCATTACTGTGAGCAACAGAGTCAGAGAGTTTTTCCTTCTTATGGCATAATTCTCTTTGTCATTACTGTACATATTACCTTCTAAAACTGAACTTAATCTGTGGCTTGGATTTGTGGGAGCTGCTTTTCTTGGCTTTGTTATGTAACCGCACTTACTACTGTGCCAAATAGCCTGCTTGTTTCAATAGGATGGTAATTGGTGAAAGCAGGAGGGAGGAGAGAGTGGGGCTGAAGTGCCACGTCTGCTTGGCTCTGCAGATATGGCACCTTATGCCCACAAAGCATTTGCAAATGTATAGCCAACAGTGTAGGTGGAAGTTGCATAGCATGCTTTAGAAATTGCTTCTTCTCAAAGCCTCAGAAATCCTGTGGGCTAAAAATCTTCATCAGCATACTGATGTTTTATAAGTTACCATCTGTCAGCTGAGACGTGGTAAATCCAGTGTGAATGCTTTTAGCCCATAGAGAATGTAAGGCTTTGCCTGGGGGAAAAGATGGCTAAACTAAGCCATGCTACCCTGTGTTTGGGCAAATTAAAAGTGTGCAGCCAGGTATTTCCTGGTGCTCAGCTGATTTATAGTAACTTGTCCCATGATTATGAATCCATCTGCACCTTCATCTGCAGCCAAATGATATTCAGAAACTGAAATCTGGAGGGACAGCTAAATATAGCCATTTTTTAATTCAATTCAACTGCTTTGGCACCAGAAAGTGTTTCAGAATTTGCTCTGGCCAGATGCATGGAAAGAACGCTTCTCTGACAGTGTAACACTGATTATTTTACGGATTTCTACACTTTGATATAGCAAGCATATAGGAGTTACCCCCAGAAAGTCTTTCCAGTGATCTTGTGGAGAAAGATTTCAGAGAACAACTCAAGAAAATGGAGTTATGTGCTTTTTTTTTGCTACCACTGACTACTCTTGAGGAACTGCAGTGGGGATTAATGAGTTACAAGTGTACTACTCATAATACACGTACTACACAGTGTTACTAAGTACAGTACTGTCTTGCAGGAAGTAAGGTTTGAATATCACTCTTGGGCCTTGAATACATTGTAGTTTGAAATGAGCAGGAATTACCATTTCATCATGTATCAACTGACATTTTCCTTTGACAATTCAACTTGTATTTGATTGCCATATTCTTAAGGCTAGAAGGGACATTATGTTCTCCTGTGCTTGTCCTTCCACGTGACATAGCTTGCAAACACTAATTTTACAATTCCCTATTGGGCCAAGCCTAGAACCCAAGCAAGCTCAACACCGCAAGTTTGTAAAAGCCCATTTTTAAGAAGAGTCAATTGGAAAGCTCAGGCTGCACACACTGACTTTAGAGGAAAGTTAATCTGATTTAGATCTGAACTTTGTGCTTGGCCTTGACTCAATTTTTTCCAAGTAAAAGTAGTATCTGGCAAAAATACCCCAACCCCCTCACTTATTGGGTAATATAGTTCACTAGTCATTTAAAGAACTGTAAAAAGATATGCTTGGGAGACTTCATTCCTTTGGAAGGATGCAGAGTACCTCAGATGCACAATAGCCACTGCTATGGTGTGAAGTGCTACAGTATTATTTTGAAAAAGCAACTGATTTCAAAAACTGATCAAAACCAAGTTACAGATAGTCCTCATTTATTCCATCTTCAGTGAGGCAATGACCCATTTGGAAGAAAAAAGTTTGGATTTCACTTCTATTTTTTATTTAATGACTAAGTGTAGACACTGAAGAAGGGAATTGCCTGTTTTTACTAGCTGATTCCCTTTCCTTCCTCTTTGGCTCATGTGTCTCTCTGGTGAGTAATGGGGAGGTTGCTTCTCTGGAACACAGGGGGAAAGTTTCAGTAAATTGCAAAAGCATGTTTGTTACTTGGAAGTCTTTTGGCACATTTTTGAGCAAAGTTCATGGAAACCTTAAAACTATTCTAAAGAGAGACTTAGAGGCTACGTTATCAGAAAATAAGCACCAATGCACAGGGACCTGCTTAAGTAGAGTTCATTGCAAGATCAAAAATCTAAGCTGTTGTGCAGTCAAACAGGTGGACATAAAATACACTGCTGCATCTGCAGATGAAGGCAGTTTCCCTGTCATGGCAATATACAACTCTCAAATATGCATGGATGTCTCCATGTTTTATAAGGGTGACTTAAGTCCTTGATTTTATCTGAGAATTAAACTCTTCCCTAACTTCTTTCCTTGACCCTTCTCTTTTCCATGTGCATAAGATTAAAGTTTGCCCCACAGAGCAATCTAGACTCTAAAATGCTCTGCCCTCAAAGACAGCACAGTATGAAGCAAGATTAGTAATAAGCTCATATTGGAGACTGATATGTTCTTACAGAACCTTGATCTCAGAAGGACTACTAAGTCCTCCCACCAGTAACTTGGGTTTTCTTTTCTCACTTTAAGAGAAAACATCAAAACCTAGGGATTTTTAGAGGAAATAAACAGGTCTGCAAGATGGCAAAGGGGGTTTTGAAAGGGAGGAGAAGATGGGTGTCCTCTGGCAGGCTTTGAGATCTAGAAGAATATGATTGCACTAGTATTTGACTGCCTGGATTACATTTACATCTGCAGCTGCTTATATGCTCTCTGGTTTATATGTCTGCTTTCTGGGTTTAGTAATCATATTAAAAAAAAGATTTTTCTTTCCTTAAAATGACCATTAAAATGGATATTGCAGTTGTGAAAGGTGTTAACTGAGCATGCTGAGACACCTGGGACACATATGTAGCACAGGAATAGTTTTTGTGTTTCATTACCAGTATCTTTCCAACTCAACCTGTAGAAAACAACTCTAATAGGAAAAGGAAACTACATTTTCCATAGTCCTTTAGGTCTTGGCTTACCCAACAAGGAAGTCATATTAACATCTTCTCTGATGATGACTTACATGATGCAAATAATAGACCTTTGCTGAAAATGGAACTGAAACAACATCTTCATTTCATACAACACATAAAAATATATATAGGTTATCATTGGCAAGGTTTTAATTAGAAACCTGATAAGAAAACTAGTTCATATGCCAGCATCATTCTCCTGAGCTTCTCCCAGTTCTTTCAACTTGTGCATTTTTACCAATCCTGTACCCATCTTGGAGAAGTTTGCAGCATGTTCAACAAGCATGTGTCTTGCATGTTTAAAATTGACTTTAAAATAGCTGCTGTTATGGCTGTTGTCAGCAGTTTGTTCTCCATTCCTTTGTGTTCTTCTTGCATACTCACATGACCTGCAACATCCTGGGAGGTTTTCCCTTTCCTTGATTTACCTAAATTTTTTCCTTTCATATTTACATGTCATGTCAGACATATCTACATGGAGTTTGACTTCTGCAATACACTGTCTTAAAACGCAGACGCACATACATTTTCAGACAGGGAAGCTGTTGAAAACTCAGTAGATGTGACTTAAATGTCCTGTAGTGCGAGAGTGTAAGAACATAAACAACAATCCAGTATCTGAAATGAATTATATTAGCAAATGAAAGCCATGGGGAGAGCTGACATAAGCAATCTGCCTCACATACAAAGTGTTAAATTTCTAGAAATGCCCCGTACATGCTGACTGTAACTACCTAACTCTGAAAACATTCATACACATGATTTGAAACAACAATTCATAAGAGTAACAACTCTGACACTGGGTGTTGCCTTAGAATTAATGACTGTCCACGATTAATGGCCCTCAACTGCATTTCAGCCATCAGCTCCTCCCAGCTAGTCATTAATCCCCACAAGCAGTTCTCAAACTCCTGTTGTCCATTTGGTATTGGACAAGCTGAAAATACATTGTCTTCAAACACTGAAAAAAGCTTGCAGCAACATAAACTTTCTCTGCTACTTGCTTGAGGTTTGTGCTGAGGAAATTTCTATGTTGAGTTTGGTCCTAAATTATGGCTTCTACATACCTTTTGATTCCCACAATTAATCACAGCACAGCACCATAAGGAAAGAGAACTTCCATATGTTGTAGTAATGAGAAGCTTCTAAGAAATGTGACTAATAGAGGGAATGTGCAGCTTAAGCTCTGAATTAATAATTTATGTGAATTGCAAACAGGACTTTGCATATGGTGCATGTATGATTACAGTTGAAGCTGTTCATGCAAATAGAAGGATCTACAAAGTAGTTGCACAACTCAAGACCCAACTCACTTCAAGTCCAGGTCATAGTCACTCATGACCTGGAAAATACAGGGCTTGGACACTCACAATATCTATTAAATCTGCGGCTGCGACTTTGGCTTTGAAGTGAGATTCTGATCTGAAGAGAGACACCTCTAAAAAAATGGCATGCTCATTTCATAAAATCTTCTTCCTAGCCCTGTACTGCAAATCATCCCTGCTAAGCTTGGAGACATAAATCCTGAGCTGAAAAACAACAGTAAGTAATACAGGAAGTGACAGGATTGGCATTGGAGCTGGGAGTGAGATGGAAGGAGTCACCCCCATAGTTCCTTGTTTTACAACAGGAATGAGTTAAAAGCTGGGATTTCCATGTCATGGAAAATATTGTCAATTTGCAAATTACCCTCTTCAGTGTGAAAACAGCCTGAAACTTCCTGTGGAATGGAAATTCTGTTGAAATATTCTGTAAAAAATGTGTCACATTACAAACAGGAGACCTCCCAATCCATAAACCAGGAGTTTCTGCCTTGACTAAGACACAACTGTCCATATATAAACTAAAAAACAAGAATCAGCTCATAGAATATCAAAGGTATTGTACAACACTACAAGTCCTGTGAGACAGCATTGCTACACTACTGCATGAGATGTCAATAATAATATTTTAAAACCTCCTAAAAAGAAATGACTTTTTGTGACAGATTTCATTTTTAAATGTTCATAGATTGTCTGGTTTTGGTTTCAGGGCAATTTGAAGTCTTGTCAAAATAACTTATTTTGGCTTTAGATTAAAAAAAACACATTCTTTTTTAATCTCTTTAAGACCAATGCTTAGTAAAGATAAAGGCACATCAATCCAGTGCAGAGTTGCAGTGCTAGTACCTCATGCAAGCCAGTGTGCCAATGTTACTGAACAAAGTGCCGTGTATCTGTTTTGAATTGGCTTCTGTCAGGGCGTCCATCATAATGGTGTCTGCAAGTCTGAGAATGTAAAGCTACTTGCTTTGCGGCCAACCTCTAACTACTAATAAGGGTTAGAAAGCTTCCTTGGAGGCGGTTCATCCTCTAATTGCTTGCACAGATATTCTAAAGCCCTTCTCAGATGAAGTTAGCATTAAGTCCTGTCAGAGACAAAGGTTTAGACCACAAGGACAACAGCAGCTCCTGTGCTCCCAGAGCCATGGCTTCCAGTGCTCCAGGGCCCACGGGTGATGGGGGGAACCTGGAGATGGATAGTGCTGTTTGTAGAGGTAGGCTTCAATTGGGGCCAGCTGCCAGCATAGGCAAAGCAGAGCATTATTAAGGGTGACAGATGTCTGGAGGCAGCAAAAAGGCTCTGGAGCTTGCTTGGTCTGTTGGAGGTCCTGCATCTTGGCTTGTCACCGTGGTCTTTGGAAGGGATGAGCAGGAGGGCAGGAGCTGTTGATCTTAGGGCCTCTTCCAATGACAGGATGAGTAATGAGGGCTCTCCCCTCAGTCTTTGTCTTACCTCTGCCTTTTGCCCTCCCTTCCAATGACAGAAAGAGTCTGACCTCTTATCCACAGGGAGGCAAAATGTATTTTTGTCTGCTGTACTGAGAATCCATGAGTCTCTTCTGATGCAGCAACCTGTAATTTCCTTGCCTAAAGAACAAGGACTGTGTGGTAGCCAGTCTGTGAACAGAGGTAAACAGAGAATTGGTGAGATGCAAATTTTTTTTCAGTGAGAGGTTTAACCATAATCACACCTGTCTGGAGACTGGGAGTATACTGAAGTATATTTGTGCTGGCATAGACAGTCCAAGAGTCCTTTAAGCTTACTGAATATGGCCCAGCTCTGACAGGAAGGCCCTGATCCTTGCTAACACAGAGTGTCTTAGCTTGGAAATGGTTATCTGTGCTTGCAGACCACAGCTGGCTCACAGCTGGCCAGGCTGGAGTCCAGCTATTTACCTTGGCCACGAGTCTAGC
>JASSUY010033876.1:0-18927 GCA_032466535.1 Forpus xanthops
AATGATGAAGCAACACAGACCACTTTTATCCCATTAGTATATGTGAAAAAGAGGAAAACTGGCCTTGATATTAAGTTGGGCAAAGCAGAAAGCTGACTGGCCATAGCCAACGTGGCAACGATGCAAAAAGCCTTGGAAGATGTGAAGATTTAGGGCTCTGACTCACAGATGGAGCAGATTAAAATCAGGCTTCCCACAGCTTCCTGCCCTGCCTCATTTTAAAGTCTCCGTCCTCCACAACATGGACACTTCTGCCACCACAGTACAAATCCCTGCTGAGCACCATGAGCAAACCCCAGATGTTTAGCAAAGGCACTGGCACGGCACCTGTCCCTCAATGGTTTCAATGTCCTGACTCATTTTTGCAGGTGAGGAAACTGAGTTATAGAGATGCTAGGTTCAAAACTTTTAAGGCTTGCTGGTCAAAGCTGTATTTCTATGTCATTTCTAGGCATCTACTAAAGACCTGCAAAGAAATTTGGGTAGCTCTTGGAAATATCTCGATATGGAGTTAGAAATCAGGTTTCAAGAACCAGTTTCTTCAGTGCTTTCCTCCCATGATTTGCCTCTCACAGTAAGAAAGAGGGTGATGTCAGATGACATGGGTCTACCAATGTGGATAAATCATTACTAGCAGGATAGGAAGACTGTTTCCTCCCCATTTTCTTAACCCAGCTGGACAAAAGCTGATGAGAAGCCCAGATCCAAGCTTGTTCCCATTACCAGCAATCAGGTATAAGCCCAAGCTCCAGAACAATGATTAACAATCACATCTAGATTTAATTAACACTGCTAAAGAATCTTAGGGACTGCTAATCACAGCCCCAGTTCACAGCCAAGAGCATCAATGTGAGTTAAAATGGATGGTGGTAAGCATTATGACAGGACCGCATTTCCAATGGGATCCATGGGGTGGCAGGGATAGATGTAAACTCAACCCATGTGTGAATACATGCAGTCATGGGGATTTTCCCTTTGCAGGTTGCTTTCAGAGATCCCTGGTGAGTGGTGTTTCTTTCTGCTGATTTTCCTCCTTATCAGCAGCTAGCATCTGCCAAGCTGCTGAAATGTGATTTAATTTCTCATCTATGTGATCTGGACTTTAGTATTCTGCTTCATTGCTGAAAAGTTCAGAATAAGCCAAGAGGTTCCTGGAACACAACAGTTAATGAGGAAAAGTTGTCTTGGCAAGAGAAATGGTTTCATAGGCTGGTTCGAATATATTAAAGGTGAAATGTTTTGCAATGGGGAGGATGCTCTTTCCAGCCCAAGTTTTCAAGGCTGAGTTTCCTTATTTGCATTCTTTTGAAAGCATAGATAAAAGCTTGGAGTCATTTCTGCTTCCTTTGCTATTTTGAAAAGTCCAGGGGCTAGATGTAGATGCTGAGGGATGTACTTGGCACACACAAAATACTGGGGGAGGGAAGAAGGAGGCAGGAAGAAATTAAGAGTTTGGGCATTCAGTAACAGGAGATATTGTTCCCCTTATTTGAAGGCTGAGCCTCAACAAAGTGAACAAATTCTCCTGTTCTGCACCTCTAAAATGGTACCAGCTGCAACATTTCATCAGGGAAACGTGAAATAACTTATTCTGTTCAGACCAATTGATATCAGTGGAAGAAGACAATCTTGTGAGCTCCTTCCCATCTTGAAAATCACTTGGCTACCTCCCTGCTGCATCTTTTCACATGGGGCCAGTGCAGAAGAGAGCAGCATGGCCATGCCTTCACATGCAGGGTGTCTAATTGTCACCAGGAGGCTGCTCCAGTTTATGAAGGTTAGTAAGGCAGGCACTGATGGAGGAGAAGCATCTCTTTAAACCATTACCATTTAGCCTGCAGTGTGAGTCCCTTCTGCCCATTTTCACACATTCATGGTGGAATACGATAAGTCATAATCATGCTTTCAAGCCTGCCTGTTTGGCTCCCTTCTCTTGGAGCAGCAGCTTCTCAGCTGCCTGCCTTTGAAGTGTATCTAAGCTCCTAGTAGCTATAAGATGACACTTAAGTTACACCTCTTCTGCATTCTTGTCTCTGTCAGCGGTCTTTGAATCGCTGACACATTGGCAGCCCAATGGCCCTTCTGGTGAGCGGGTTGTCCCCTGCATGACCTTTGTGTTTCTGAAGAAGACACCTGAAACCCCAAATGGAAAGGATCAGAGGAAGGGGGAATCCCATCTCTTCTTCATCAGCTGCCAAAGAGCCGTCTTCCCTTCCACAGGAAGCAGCATCTGTCTTATCTCTCTATTTGTCTCCCCTTTCTTAAACTTCTCTTTTAGACATAGGACCTTTTGAAATAGCTTTTTGTTTTCCCTTCTTTCCCAATGCATCTTTGAACCGACTCTCTCCTCCAAGTAAACATCACTACCATAGGGAGGGCTCCTAGAGGGAAGGTTGTGTTGCTGTTAGTCATGCAGAATAAAGATGAGGTTTTGGTCAGCTCCAAGAATATGGGATACAAACTAAGCAACATTACTAGAGCAGAAGACATGTTTCCCCCCTTGTAGTTCCTTTCATATCAGTTTTAAAATCATTAGAAAGGTGCAGCATGCTAGTATTTTCATATAATGATTGGAATAAAATTAAAAAAGTATCTCTAACCTACTCTGGATAATGCTGCTGAACATCAAAGAGCATCTGCCTCTCCCAGTCTGAGTCTTCACCTGCACTCATTTCTCATTCTTATCCCTATAATGTTGCACTGATAATAAATCTGGGCTTCATGAGCACATAAGTTAGTTATTTTACAGTGTAGTCCAATATGAAGGGAGAAATACCAGAAACATCACCAAGCCTGGTACCTCCTGCCAGAAAAGTGCACTGCAGTTACTCTTAGTGGACAGAAATGGGAACGTTGGTAGGGTTTTACTCCTCATGTCCCAGACGTGGATTTCCTGAGTCTGGATGTCAGAAGGTCCCCTGAGTAGTGAGGGGTATCATGGGGCTCCTATACATGTCAGATGGTCTTGGGCAGCACCATGCAAACCCAGTGCTCAGGACTTTTTTTAGCTTTCTTACCAGTGCAGATAACCACAGAAGCCCTCATTTCTCCTCAGATGATCAACTCTCTGTTGCAAATCTGCTGCCGGCATCATTCCCTCTTCTCAGCTCCCTGTTTCTCCCTCCTGCACTACAGATCCATTTGCATTTGTACTTTTCAGCCACGTAACGAAGACCAGAAGGGCTGCTGTGATGGACAGAACTAGTTCAGCTCTTGCTGGATTTTGATGAAAGGCAATTTGATTTCCACAGCCAAGTTATTTAATGAGCCTCTAAAATTACAGCCACAAATTATGCACATACAAAACTATGCATTTGTGCACTGAAGAGGCAAGATTTCCAAAACAGGAAGCCGTTGGTCTGCATTAAAAGAAAAAACCCTGCCTGCATAGCTGGTTCCCCCTATCAATGCATATAATTATTCAGTCTGCCCAAATAACACAGTGGATTGAATGCACAATGGCTCTGTAGGTACTTACCTAGCCATTTCCACATTATAGATGTCTCCTGCTGTGTTTATACACCCATTTGCTGCACACAGATTTATGTCTGGATCAAGGAAGGACACAGCTCCCATCACACAAGAACCATGTGCACCATTCGCTGATGCTGAGTAGGGGGGTAGCATTACTTTAACCCAACTCCCTCCTTCTTTCACCTCCAGGGTTTCAATGCCTATTTAACCAGCTCTTCACAAGATGTCTGAGATGTCCATAAGCCTGCAAACAGCACCAGCTGCCTTTGTCCCCCATGCAATTTTATGGGAAAAATTGCATGCAAAACCCAGGCAGGGATTCATTCATTTATTTGTTGCATGTAGTGGCTGCAGCACTGGTCACAATGCCTTGCCTGCTTCACCAGCAAGCAGCCTCCATGTCTGAGTTTGAGACTGGTCATAATTTGTTGAGATGAAATGACAGAGTTGGGGATCCCCATTGCAATATTCAAGTCAAGGTTTTAAAAAGACAGAAGTGGAGAGGTATGTGTCCCACCAAATTAAATTACTTACAGTTGATAAACCCCATCTTTCACTATTCCCCAGTGGTCGATAAAAGCCTGACATCAAGGAAGGGGTTAACTGCTCTTGGTTTATCTCTTCATCTACTCTCTTTTTATTCAGTTCCAGAGAACTGATTGGTCTTTAATTATAAAATATCCTTTTCCTCCTCGCAGTTTAAGGGGTTTCAGAGTCTTTTTTTGCTTTTTTTATTTCCTTCTGAGATTATCACAGAAGCCCACTGAACACTGACCTGTTACTTTAAACCTGCTGGCAACCTCACATCAGATCATTTTCCATCATATCTTGTGATCCTCCCTTGCTTCATCCTTTACATTTGCTAACAGAGCCCAGGAGAGAGCAACGAGATTTTTGCCAAACCAAAGCAAGACTCTTGTATGTTTTTTTTTTCAAATCTTGACTATCCTCTTTGCTCAGTTAAACCTACTGCCAGGTTGGATGTGGCTTGGAGCAACCTGCTTTAGTGGAAGGTGTCCCTGCCCATGGCAGGAGGGTGGGAACTGGATGATCTTTAAGGTCCCTCCCAACCCAAACCATGCTGTGATTCATTGGTTCAGCTGGAATAGCTCTAAAAGGGTCTCTCTCTAATTCCACAAAGCTCAAGAAACTCTCCAGGAACAGTGGGGAAACTAGTCGGTTTTCTGTTCTTAAGGTGAGTTTTACAGCAAAGACAGGCGGTGCTCAAGGACAGACCAACACATGACAGCTGCCTTCTCCAGGGACCATAGGAGGCATGACAAATACTACAGAGCAGCATACATTATCCTTATACAGCGCTGTCTCCAGCAAACTTGGTCCAGTTCAGTTTCCAGACACTCCAGAGCTCTGAGCCATGAGCTTCTTTCTTAACTCTTGCAAAACTCTCCTTAGACCTGTGAGCACCAGTAGAGCTGATTCATGACAGATCTGCCTTTTCTGGTTTAGTTGTTTTTTCTTAGAGCAAGACCATTTTTGCCAATTCTTCTTAAAATGAACACAGTCTCAACCTTTGCTTCTAAGGACTTGCACAGCCGCCATCACTGTGCAACAGCCAGCATCATTAAAGCGACCTCAATGCACAGTCAGCTGTGGCATGAATTTATTTTTATTTTCCTTTGAGACAAAATATACCTCTTTGTTTTCCGTCATGTATTCCCTAATCCAACCTAAACTGCTATTTAAGCACAGGTTTTTTATCTTGAATAAATGCTTTGTACAACCTCACAAATTACATAGCTGTTTTAGAATCAAAATTCCCCATAACATAAGTGACAGCTCCCAAAACTGGAGCTCCTTGGAGAGCAAAAGGGCTTCCTAAGTAAGAGCTTCCTGTGCAGCAGGAAATGCCAACACACACCTCCCTGGGCAGAACATTATTGGCCAACGAACCCAAGAAGGAGCTAACAGCAAGGCTAGAAAGGCTGATCATGACATTTCCTAAATTTAGCAGCATAGGAAAATCAGAAATGGGCAGCCTCACTATAAAGCCTAGACTTTTCAACGCACTTATAATCTCAGCAGTTAATACATAGACTGGGAAAGCTGGCAAGTCACTGAAAGGTTAGACAGAAAATGAGATGCCTTCCAAAACAAAATAAAAAGACTGCAAGGAGGTCAGGGCAGAGTATGGAAAGATTTCATCACTAGCAAACAGTTTTGAGAATTTGTCCTCTTCCAGCTTTTCTTTGGATATCTAAATATCTGGGGGGCATACACACTGCACAAGATTCTCATAGCAAACACTGAACACCTACTGGTAAAGCTAGAGCAAACACTGTCATGCTGCAGGAAGTAAAAGCAGGACTCTACACCAGGAGGAGGACTTGAGCCACATGCCAGTGGGGAGGGACAAGCATCTGCCAAAGGATACATGGTCCAGCAGCAGAACCAGGAGGAAGAACATCCTCTTAGAAGCAAGTTTTAACAGCCAGCTCAGGAACCAGCTGTGATTGCAGCATTCAGCTTCTGCAAAGCCGGACACAACAGCCCACAGCTGAGCCTTGGAAATGTGCAGCAGAACATCTCCAAGAGAAATCTTTTTAAAAGCCCCAGCAAAGGAAGCAATAGAGTTGGTTTCAACAGTGTCGAGCTAATGGAAACCACTGCAAAGGATGGAGAGAAGTGGAAGGGACAAGTTTCCATTCTGGGTGCCAGTACTGGCCCAGGGAACATGTAACATAATGTAAAAATAATATGCTATTAAACATAATGGACTAGTTGACCCAAATGAGTCAAAGGAATAAAATCAAAACTAAATGTTTTGATGGCATTAAATCAAAATGACTTGCTATTATTAAAAAGAAGTGGGAAAGCCAAAATTCTACACCTCACCTTTTTGGAAGCTGTAAATTTATCCCAGATTACTGCCTTTCATATTTAATTTAGACAACATTCCAGTGCAGGTAGAAAAATTGCTCCATCAAAAACTGTTGGCCAGCTGCACCCAAAAATTGTTGATGTGAGAATAACTATCTGGTTTGAAATGGAATTTGGGTCAGCATCTTATAGAGAAAAACTGTACAACATGCACTCATCCTACTCAGTTATATTGAATTCAGTAATACCATCCTTTAAACATTTCTTACTTTCCAGTATCAGTCCACATTCAAAGCTGATATCAAAGCTACGCTTGAAACCTCCAGACCTTTGATGTCTTAGTGTGCACCTGTGGGAGCGGGAAAGGACACTGTGTGAGTGTTTTGAAAGAGCAAGGTTCAGCAAAATGGGTATGCCATGTGGGACGGTTAGAACCGCAATGGGTAAAAAAAAAAGTTGTTAAGGTACTAGTTAGTAAGTGCCAAATATTTACCACTACTTAATAATAATGTGAGCAGATTTTATTTTCAAGAATGTCTGAAGCTATGCTGAACGTTTCTCTAAATAAAAAGAACTCAGCAGTTCAAGTGCTTCAGGATGCATAAAATGTGGGTTTTCCTCTTGTGTATTTGCTGTTCATAATGAGCGGTCATGGCTGTACCATACAGTATGTACTGAGTATAAGAAAGGAAGAAGGTTTCACTTATTTCCAGAAAACTTGCCAGTTCCCAGTAAGCTTCTATGTCTTTTAACGCTGAGCTGGAAAACAATAGCCTCCAATTAACAACAGCACAATGCGACTGAAGTTTGAAATAAGTTGATTGTAAGGAATGATGAAAGATCAGACTTCTCCATGCTTAGTTTGCAGCTATACAAGCATGCTCTAAACCCCCGTTTTGAGCTGCTTCACAGAGACAATAATTATCATCTCTGTTGCAGATTTCATCTCCAGAGCTCTTGGCATACACAACCTGGGTTAACCCTGAAAACAGCCAAATGTGGCTTGGGCTGGAAATATTGAGGTCTTTGTTGAATCAGAGCGAGGTCATCACCTGCAGGTCACAAAAAGGTCCCTTTTGCTGTTCCTGGAATCTCAAGTGAGAAGGTGCTTAGAAAGGAGATAATGCCTACTCATATCCTAGTGGGAAAAAAAAAATGCTGTCCTTCCTGTCTCCTACCACAGAGATGTTTTCCATCTACATTGGATTGCTGCAGTGATAGCTGCTCTTGTTTCCTTCTCCTTTGACTTCTAATCATGCTTTTGCTGAACTTAGTTCACCATCTTCCTTCTCTCAAGTGTCCAAAAGGAAAAATTGTAGGTGCATCTCAAAATGCCTCTGTGTCGAGGTAGCCAACTTTCATTCTGAGTGCTTTTATATTATTCAGGGTGCAGCGATACCAGTTACTGCAGACCCTGTCATGGAAAACGGTTCTCTCACATTTCAGTTGTGTTGTTTTTTGGTTTAATTCCCAGCCAAGCAGGCAAAGGGGGGAAAAAATGATGTGGGATTTTGGTGCATACAAAACATCTGAAACCAGCAATTTTGGAACGTCTTGATCACAAATAAAGAAAGAGGTGACTGAGATTTTCATATTTACTTGTGCCTTTGAGGATGTTTTTGGTCTTTCATCCCATTTTGAAGGCGTGTCACCTAATTATGACTCTTTCATCCATCTATTCCCCAGTTAGAACATGCCAATCCCTTTTACGGCAATTGATTATGACTTGGAGGTTTCCACATTCCAGCCAGTTCAGAGAGCTGGGATATTTGTGAATACCTGAATAAACTCCTTTAATCCAAAAACAAACTCCACCTGAAAGCAGCGGTATGAAAAGGCCATTCATACGGTGTTTTCAGACTCACTGGTTCATGGTTTCTTTGGATTTGACCCGACTTCCTGTACTAATGGTCTCTGAATGCATTCCCAATTGTGGCTTACTGGTCTATATGGTACCCAGCATTTATGGGTGAGAGGAAAAGTTGTTACACAGCAACTGCTTACACAGTCTTTTGCCTGAAAGAGCAAAAAATGGACCTGAAATTAAAAGGAAACATAAAGTGTACAAATAGCCAGCCCCTTCTGTTAAATTATTTTTAAACAAATATTCCCATGATGTTGCTACTTTAAAAAGATCTTGGCTTCTTGCAGACGAAAAATACCTTTAAAATTACCACTACTATTGTCATTCCCAAGTGTGAGCATTGACACTTTGCTGATTAAGGTAGGGCCATGTTTAAGTAATCTGGTAACCTAAGTGCAAATGTGTCGATGATCTCACAGAGCAAGGAGAGACCGCAGAGGGAGATCTCCGCTCCTGATAGTTATGGGACAGAGCAAGATCGCCAAAATCACAGGGAGCAAAGTGGCTACTGCCAAGATCAGACTGACAGAAGAGATTAAAGTTCACAAACACACATAATCACCTAATACAAGCAATATTTTTGGAGGCTGTGAAAGGATTTAGAGGTAGCATTACACATTTGCACAGTTTTCTTACATATCCTCTCCAGACCGCTGCCAGAAGCAGAAATCTGGTCTAGATGTTTTGCTCAGACCTGGAATGACCATTTAATTTGGCATCAAATGCACCATCAATTGGTAAAGGTGAGTCCACCTAAACAAATATTCTGAGCCTACAAAAGACATTTAAACCTACAGAAGGGTGTTAATTTTTTGGAGATAAGTCAAATTCCAGTTCGAAAGCTGCAGACGGGTTTTAATGCCTAAACAGCATGTATAACCTTAAAAATTTGGGCCCTGAATTGCAAAAACTTGCCAGTCAAAGCACTCCAGACCCTATAGGTTAGATGGGAGACACCATCCTTTTGCAGCAGTCTTGCTGTCCCCATCCAAAACTATTCCATATTACGACTGTATCACTGAGACTCAGCAAGCCACACTCATGAGGGTGCACTTGCACCAAAGACCCATTTAAAAAAGTTAGTTGATGCCTTTTTTAGAACTTTTTCTTAACTCTTGCACTTACCATCTCATAAAGATTTACTGGAGAACACAAAAACATAAGACCCAGAGATAGGTGCTTGTGTTTGAATTTTCATTATTTGGTGGTCTGAAGGGATTTATCTGACAGTGAACACACAGGACCTTGATTTCAGTACCCTGTGAAGGGCAGGATCTAATGAGGCAGAGGAAAGAAGTGACAGATTTTGGCTCCCTGATGCCCATCCTCAGAGGTGGAAACTCCCTGTGTTGACTGACTGGCTTGGCTGAGTGATAAACCAAAATCGTTTTGGGCACCAGGCCAAGGCAGGGAAGGTTCCTCCTTCAGGATAAGATTAATGAGTTTCAGGAGGGGGCAGAGATTCAGGACTCATCTTACATCAGATTTCCCCCACGCAGCGGTGACATTTGTCTCCCTGACGCAAGGTCATTGTATCGCTCTCTTGGTTGCCATCTGACTGTGGATTGCTCAAGATGCGCCAAAAAAGCCCTTTCCCTGGAAAACAGACATTCCAGCCTGAAGTATTTGGCAGTTCTCCTTTGCATACAATATCCTTGGTAAAGGAGATTTTTTGGAACCTATAGCTAACACTGCTTGCTGGTAGTGGCTGTTTGCCTACAAAATAAACAGGACCAGAATATGCCTCATTACAGTCACACAGTGGGTTTTATTTTTCTCTGACATTTCAGGAGGTGGTGCAGAAAATGAGAGTCTCTCCAGAGTGATTCATGCGGTAGCCAAAGAGGTCTCTGTGGCTGACAGTAAACCGTGTGACCTACCCGTTTCCCAGTAAGGATCCAGTGCTGGGCGCCAGCACGGGACAACAGGGAAAGAGGGAATGAGGAGGGAAAGCTCTTGGAGAGAGATTGAGTTTGGAAACATCCTGGAGTGAATTTTGAATGAAAAAAAAAAAAAAAAAAAAAAGAAGGAAAAAAAAAAGGAAATTAAGGCAAAATTAAAAAAAAAAAAACACCAAAACAACTAAACCTCCTCAAAATGAAGCCAGTCTTTGATTCCTTCTCTGAAATGACATCATCACATACCCAGTGCAGCCACAAAGCATGACAGCCACCATGGGCCTGGCTTGGGAAGGATATATCACTTCCCTTTGAGAAATATGGAAGATATTGTCTGTAATCTCAGCCTGCCTCAGGCAGGGGGGCTGGTTTTTGCAATGAGATCCTTCTGCAGCATTTTTTTTTTGTTCTTCCCTTGGTCTTTCGCACAAATTAGGTGGCTCCCAGAGGCTGGAATGCTCTCCTCAACGGCTGTGTGCATCCACAGGCATTAAGCAAGGAGGTCGGAAAGGGATGGAGTTGGACAAAGAAGCCTGATTTATGCGGATGTGGCTGCTTTCAGCCCTGATGCAATGGCTTCAATGTCCCCTGGTGCCATCTGTTGCTGGTGACCTTCACTGCTAAATACCTTCATGCTTAACTCCATGTCTGCCAAGACGAAACTACCTTCTTTTCCTTCCCTTCTTCAGCGATAAACCAGAAGAACAAAGGGTCTTGTTCTGCAGAAGTTATGCATATGGGAAAGCCCATAATGAAGCAGTGCTTCATTAGATGGAAGTACATACAGAAGGATTGTATTTCCAAAACTCGTCTTGATGTCAAAGCATGTCACTACAGAGAATGAAAAAAATTAAAACCCAAGCAGCAAAAGATGACTTTGGTCTGGTTTCTGATGCCATCATGGGCACCAGAAATTTTTCTGTCTATGTCTGAAAGGAGAGAAAATGAGATTGAGGTTCCCCAGAGACTTGCTTTTGGATGGTAAATGGTTTGCAAGAGCCATGCAAGCATCTGCATTTCAATAGTCAAAGCGTGGCAGGAGGAGTTCATTCCCAAGGGAGACAGACCAGGGCCTTTTCTTCATTCCACAAGCAGCAGTCTGGCACAAAGATGGACAAATGCCATAGGAATCTGAAAAATATATTATTAGGATATGTGTAGCTCATATTACACTCTTCCAAATGTCTAGTTACATTAATGAAATCCATGTTTCATTGTTTCAAGGAATTTTAAGGCCAAAGCGACCATTAGATCATCTGGTTTGACCTGGATAACATTGGGCCAGAAAACTTCATCCACAGAGACAGCATGTGTTTGATTAAGTTCAGTTAACATCGTGTTTCACCAAAACAATAGAAATGGATGCACTTTCATAGTCCATATTTTTAGGAAAGACCTTACAATTTACATTCTCCCTTTGGGAATAGCAGCTCAGCTGTTATTGTTCTTCTAATGGCAATGCTGCCCACACTGGACACACTCCACAGAGCGGGAGGATGAGGAACGGAAGCCACATCACAGGGGACTGTGTGCCATCATGTGCCATGCCAGTGGGACTGAAGGCCTCCAATCCTCCACCCCTATGTCAAGTCCATAGGGGCGGTGGGATCTGCCAGCAATGTACCTTAACCTGCAGAGTGAGTCTGACTTGGGCAGATCATCTCTCCCAAAAACAGCTCAAATGAACAGAGCTTAGACTGAGCACAAGCTGCTTCAGTTTGCCTTTTTTTATTATTATTAGCAGAAATGCAGTGGAAGATACTCAGACATTCTGGCCATGAGCAGAGAAAGAGACTTTGAAATAAAATATCATTATTATGGCTGCATATTTCAGCTGGCACCAGATGAAGACTGTTGCAATGAGCACTGCACAAGGAATTGTTGGAAGACACCATGAACAAATGGCAGGAGAACACTGACTAGCGATGAGAAAACCAAAATATCTTTAGAAGCTCTGGAAATTATTAGATTTTTGACAGCATTCTTCATGGCGTCACTCTCGCTTTTCATCAGCTGTTGAAGTGATCAACACTTCATCGCATTCAAATTTGGCAACATGATGTCTTTTGCATCCCACAAAAGAATATCTTGTGTTCTTATTTCTTTTTCCCAAATTATTATATGATAAAGAGAAGCACAAGGAGACTTGCAAGGTCATAGCAGGGAAGCCTAAGGAAGGGGTCAGGATATCAAAACCTGGTTATCTGGGTCTGAGACCATCATTACCATCAATGGAGATAATTATGATAAACCCTTTTATTTGCTATAGGATATATAATACACATTCCTCAGCCTAAATAAGGTATGTTTCAGGCAGGGGATAATTATGGTGTTAGGAGGAGTTGTAGCTAGCTATGAAAGTTTCCCAACTACTGCCAATGCTTTTAGAGTACAATAAACCATTTAAAGAGGGGAAAGGTTTGTCATAGGCTGCAATCACTGCCACTTCACATTTCTCTGATGAAACCCATGCAAATGCTCATGATCCTGAAAGAAAAGTGTCTCTGCACATCAGTTTTCACCAGGCTTTCCACTGCAAGCAGGTCCGGCTTATTTGAACAGAGCCTTTTGGTAACAGAGCTGTTCAAGGTGTTCAGAGTACATAGGAAACACTGACTCTACTGTCTTTTCTCCTTTCTTTTTTAAGACTCCCGGTTTTTTTTTATCGTGTGGCCCACATTACTCATGGCCTGCAAACGATTCCCAAGAAAACCACAATCAGTGGATTCTCCTTCTGTCTGTAAAAACAAGACTGGATCCGACCTGCCATGAGGTCATTGTTAGCAGCCCATTTTGGCTGGAGCCAAGCCGTGAAGCCGATTCACACGCGCACAGCCACCCCTGGTGAGGTTTGTGTTGCAGAGGACTAACAATGCTCCCACGGTCACTGCCCACAGTACAGTGGTCAGTGAGGAAGGGTTTCTGCAGCCTCCCTGCTATCTGCCATATCAGCGGGGCTAGAAAGGAGTTATATTTATAGGAGAGCATGGGGTATAAAAGAAGAAGACTAATTAGTGGCAGGCAGTGGGGTGCCACAGAGTCATCGCGGGGGCTCAGCACATCTCATGGTGCTGAGCTGCTCAGATGTGTCAGAGACAGGGCGACGGAAAAGGCTCCTCAGACAATCACGGGCAAAGCGCCGTTGCAGCCCAGGATTATCTGGTTTCCAGTCTGAGACACTGTGACCTCAGCTCCATTCCCTGAAGACTTAACCCAGCAATACTAATTTAGCACCAGCATCCTGGCTGGCAAAGTCAGCAGGGAGGCCATGAACTAAAGCTCTCCTCCACCCTGTCAGTCCTCAATCGAGATCTGAGTCACACGGAGGGCTGGGAGATGGGTGGAGGAGACAGGGAAAGGTGTCATTGGACACAATTGTCCTTTGTACTACCTGCCTTGGATACAGTGGGACTTTATTCTTCCACCAGCTTGCATCAACATGGGAGTCTTCCTCCAAAAAAAGCACGTGTCCCCTTTGCCAAACAGTAGACTGAAGAAATTAGCCTTTACCACCAGAAGCGCCTTGAAAGGTGGCAGGTTTTAGCTGCTCATAATCACATTAGAAAGGGGAATTAATTTTGAGTTATCACAAAAGGTGACAGAGTTGTCTTGCTTATGAACTGAGGCTGATTCTGTGTGTACTGATCTGTCGAGAAGAAAAGAGCCAGAAGCCTTTATTGGCTTCGCTGTGAGTAGCGAAAGTGTCTGCCCTCTTCCAGAAGATAAGTTCAGCCTTGTTTATTTTCATTTTAGCTATTCAGAAAGCTCCGTTATGTTCTGTACCAGACAATATCCCTGTGCCTTTAAAAAGGAAAGGAAGTGTCGTGCTGGCAAACATAACTGGAGCAATAAAATATAAATCTTTGTAATTGTTGTGGAGACAGAAAGCAAAACAAACTGTATTTAAGTACATTGTAAGAAAATGTCAGAGATTTGAGGGAATGGTCATTAGCATACGAAATCATTTATCTCCCATGAGTAAGTGAGTTGGCCAGAGACCAACCCATTTAATTTTCAGTATTTTTCCTTTTGGGATTTCTTGGAATGTCAAAACTACTATTTTTCCTCCCGAAACAAGACTGACTTCAAGGCTGATGTTCAGAGACCACAGAAACAAGTTGAACACAGTGCCAGCTCTCCCCTACGCACGTGCATAGCTGAGCGCCCGGCTACGGGTGCAGATGTCCATGAGCCCAAAGGTCTTATGATTGCCATCTGCAGGGTTAGACCCCATTCAACATTCATGGATGCTACGTGACATTGACAGCCAGCTCCTGAGAAGACTCAGAAACTGCATCCTATAACATCATGCCCACCAATGAGGGTGTCCCCAAACATGTTAAATTGGCTCAAATCAAAACTGCAGCTTCCTGTAGGTCTGCAATCCCTATGGCCACTATATAAAACCATCCCAAGAGCAGCAGGATCCTTTTAGCATCACTTCAAACTACCCACTGTCTAACCAGCCCTGCTGCTCCCTTCCCTACTGGGAAGCTTGCCTGAAAACCAATTTCACAGACAGCCACTTCTTTGCAATGCCTGGCATTGCATCATCACATCACATCTCCTTTATTTATTTTAAAGCTAAATCAAAGTGGGAGAAAGCTCTTGGGGAAAATGTGACATGAAGTATCTTCACCCAGCCGGCATCAGGTGGTGGGTGAGGTGTCCCAGTATCCCCTCAGATGGTCCCTTTCCCAGGAGAACCAACCTACAAGGATGGGTTGAACCTGATGAGGAGCCTCATGCTGCCACACTTGGTTACACAGCTGCTGAGCTGAAATGCATGAAGTTATTTGAGACAGTTAAGGAAACATTTGGGTACCCTGAACTTCTGCCTGCTGGATTCTTGTCCCAGATGGGAAGAAAATGAAGTTCAGATCTTCTGGGATTAATATAATCAGAGAATTTGAGAGGAAAACCCGTGAGTCGCTTTCCTCCTTTCTTTGATGAGGGGGTGTCTGCAAGGTTAACAAACTGCATCCCTCACAGTAGGCAAAATGATATCACACATGTTTCAGAGCAGAGCAAGCTTGGAGGTACCATGGAAAAGGTTTATTCTTTTAATTATAGAACAGGAAAATCATGTTTCAGCTCCCTAGTAGGACTGTTTCTAGCAAGAAAGTACTGAACAGTACCAAATGCAAATACCTTACCTTCTTTTTTTTTGCTTTTTAATAAGGTGGTCAAAAGGTCTAAGGGGAAGCAGGGATTTTGGAAGTATGCACAAAATCAACAGTGCAGTTAGCAATGGGATAGTAAGATTTCACAGCTCCGCTTTGATCAGTATTTCAGAAAAGTGAAGCCATAGTACAGAACGTCCTCTGAACTGAAACCAAGGCAGGCTTTGTCTTTTATCTCAAATATCAGCTATGAAAATTAGAATGATATGAAAACGCTGAACTCATTACATTTTATTCGTGGTTTTATAAAACTCCAGTAAGGCATATGGTTTCTTGTTGAAGGTAAAAATTTCTGGGACATTCTAAATGCTTTATTGGGTCTATGTGTGAGCCAAAGAAGTTATCACCTCCCACAAACACTTTACAATTCGAAGGTGCAGTCACTTATTAACTGTCCTTGGTTTTTGGACCATAGTGGTGGTTCCACTTTCTGTTCAGAAGTCACTGTGAGAGTTCCAGCCACTAAAAAATCATTTAGGAATGGAATGATTGATTTTGCTTCTCAGCCTAAACAGTTATTTTCTTGTTCCTTTCACTAGTTTAGTCCTTCACTATTTCTCTTCAATGAAAAACCCCTTAGGGTGTTTGTTTGAGCTAACATGGAAGCAAAAGAGAAAACCCCATCCATAATTTGAATCAGACACAGGTTCATTATGCAAAGTTTGGATTGTACCTGGAGATTGTGTTACAGACCTTTCTTCAGAAAACAATTACAGATGGATTTGGTGACATCTGTGGCCTTGGTGACTTCAGGGGATTTGGATCGGGCCTATAGTTGTATGATATACATCCATTTTCTTCCTGAACAACTAAATGATGTCAACCACCTGCATTTTCACAGTTAAACGGAGAAAGCCTTAGTGAAAGAGAACCTAAGCAGGAAAACAAAGAGCTTTCGCAGACACTTTTCTACCTATTATCTCTCTTTCTAAACATTTTCTTCCTCTAATAAGAGTCATTATTAATAATGAATTAATTAGAACTCAGAAACCACCATTATTAATAATGAATTAATTAGAGCTCAGAAACATTCCATTTTATCTCTTTGCTCTTTGCTTTTTGCTTTTGCTTTCCTTATTATTTGCTTTGCTCTTTGCTCTCCCTTCTTCTTGTCAATGTGTGATTTCAGACAACAAAAATCCTGCCAAGCATCTTCTTATCCAAATACCTGCAGAACTACAAGTGACACATAATCAAGTGACAAACCCCATCCTCAACATGCACGATAGGACATCAGTTTGTGCCACGGCACTGTCCCAGATCCAAACCTTGCGGATGTAACGGGAGATCGGACAGAGCTGAAGGTCAGGGCCTATTTGTGTAATTATCCTGTCTGTTGTTCTTAACAAAACCACAAGACCCTGTTAACACAGCCTCACCCAGGGTGTTTCTAGCCTAGAGGGGTAACACAGCAGAGTCAAGAGTTGCATGAAAATGTGTTTTCTTTAAAGCAAACAGTTTACTAATTCTTTTCTGAATTTCAGGCTCAGAGTCATGGGTTGTTTTCTGCCCAAAGTTATCTGCAAATAACGAGAGACAAAACCAAAACCATTCTGCAGGTAGAAGTTCAGTCTGTCAATGGGAAGTGATTGCAAGCGGTGGGGAAGATCAGATCCACCTCCAGCAACAGTGCAGACAAAGCCCATGAAAACACTAGCTCCTTGGCACAATTTCATTTCTAATCATTGTTCCAATGCTCTGCAAATCAATACCAGACTAAACAACTACCAAGTGCACCGTGGAAAATAAGGGAAGAGGTGGAGGCAAAAATAAACTTTGTTGCCCCAGGGATGAGGAGCTCGTCACAGTGAAGGAAGGAGGGAAACAGTGCTAGGAATAGGGTGGATGAAAATGCCAGAGACGTGGGGCAGGTCTGGAGCAGGAAGTGAGCTTCGTGCATCCCAAATCCTCTCTTGAAAGCAGTGCCACCATCACCTTTGGTTTCCAAGGGCTGTTCTGCTATCACAAGCGACCACTTTGCTTTGGATTTCAGCAGAGCAAATGTCCATGGAATTATGATTTCTACATTGCATCAGCATAATTTCAGGGAAATAAAATCCTGTGCTCTTAAGCACAACTGTTCACACCAGAAATGCCCCACATTCATCCAGTTGAGAAACATAAACAGGTTCACTCCACTTATCCATCCACAATCAGGGGGCTCAGTATTTCACAAATTAGTTTGCTCAGATGCACTTTGAGAGTAGAGTAATTGGGCTGGCAATATTTCTGAACAGAAAAAAAGAGGTTAAAATTTTCCTTGATGCACAGGAGCAGAAGGAGGAAGAATGGTACAGGACAGAACAGCTACAATGTATGCTTGTATGCTCTATGCTTGGAAGCACTGTTCTTGGACGCAACCTCAAGTCCAGCTCTTTTTTCCCATAGAACCTTCCCCAGCTGTCCCAGACGAAGCGAGCTGTGGTTGCTCTTACAATTTGCCAATGCCTTTCCCAGTATGGATTTTTCCAACAGCTCCAGGGCTTACTTCTAACTCCAACCCAAATCCTGGGGGGCTCCAGGGAGGTTGTTACAGCCTATCCCTTCACATAGGGTATGACAAAGAACAAAAAACACATACATGTTTATTTTGGGATGCTCTGGTCGCTGGTGACTAACTTCGCTAAGCCTTTGGCCCTGGGATGCGGCTTGGCTTGGTTTTGCTTTTCTGCAAGCTGGCAGGTGATGCTGCACCACTGCAAACCCATTTCCCACTCTAGCAGCTTTTTGTGCTGAGACACACCACACCTCCAGGGCCTGATTGCTTGGTCAGCTGGGAAAGACAGTGGTTCCCAGCCCTCGGCAGCGCTGTGGCTGCTCCACGTCCTGCCAGAGTCCTGCCAGAGTGCCAGCTCCACACTATGCGTTTCCAAATGCACCTCCAGACACAAAGAATTTTGTTTTTCTTTAACCAGTTCACTGGGTACAGACCTATTTCTTCTCCCTAGTCCTTTTCCCACAGCATCCTCCAGTTTCTGATTGAAGGATGCCATGGGAACGCCAGCCCACCCGCTGTTCTCTCCCCATGAACCCACAAGAGTTTTCACCCCTGAAGACAAGGAGATCCAGTAGTTCCCAAGCTGATCCTTGCAACTGCCCTTGTTGCAGAGGTGTTAAGGACTGGGGCAACCTGAAGCTTTTACAAACATTTGTACGAGAGAAGAAACAAAGAATATTGCTGGTTTAAAAGTCTATTATTTGTGGATGGTGGTGGTGGGAACCAAAGCAAGGTTGCTGGAAGCGTCACCCATAAAGGTGTTTCCATTTTGAAACAACCAGAACCTTCCTCTGCATTGGAGGATCTTTATAATGATTGATTCTCTAATCCAGTTAAACAATTTTTGCTTTGTTCTTTTTAATCATGTGGGATTTATAAGAACTTCTCCATGTTCAGAACATCCACATAAAAACTTGTTGCCCATACATTTTTCCATTGCAGATGTTCTGGGATGACTGAGTTTTTTCATCAGGGGCTTCTCCACAATGTAGAATTTATTAATACTAATTAACTGCACATTAAATTGTAATCCAGTGTTTGGATGCAGCTCAATCTAACCTTCATTTTCCCGCTCCATTGTACAGAAGTACTCAGTGCTTCTCAAGTGGCATAGAAGTGCTGACTTAGCAAAGCCTGCAAGCAGATGCAAAAGTTTAACAGTAATCTGAAATC
>JASSUY010033878.1:0-27132 GCA_032466535.1 Forpus xanthops
AGCGGCCCGGGCGGACACCGCGGCCGCGGGGCTGAGGTTCCGGGGGCGGCGGGGACACGGGAGCGGCACCGGCGGTGTGACGGCAATGGCAGGCAGCGGCTGAGCTCGGCCCCGTGTTGCACTCTTGCCCCCGGTTTAAGCTACAGAGGGGGCTCACGGAGAGCAGGGGATGTGCTCCGCAACCCCACACACAGCGGCGTGCAGGGAGCGTCCCTCCGCGCTCCGCAGACCAAAAACGAGGCGTGGATGCAGCAGTAACGCTCTGCATTAAGGCCAGCCGAGGTGCTGAAGCTCTCTAGCCCCTTCCTCACCCCGAACAATGCAAGTGCGCATCCTATTATGTGGAATGTGAATAAAAGGCTTAAAACTGAGCAGAGCAAGTCAGTGGCAGTGATTGAACCCTGCCGGGGCGCAGCCCCTCCTCTAGCAGACCCCAATGAATCTGTTCCCATCACCATTTTAGGTTGATCTCTGCTGCCAGGAAGGGAGGGGGGGTTACCCCTCACTGGTGGCAGCCATCAGCCTCTGGGATTTAGCTCGTGAAGAGCAGCGCTCCATACTGGGCAGCACGCAGTGGCTTAGGTCTGTGTGCAGGTCAGCGCACCCCTGGTTACATGGGCAGAGTGTGGGTTAGGGGCCCTTTTACAGCATACTGTTCAGGCGGCCTTAGTAGTGTACAGCCTCTGGAGTGTGAATGAAGTCATTATTCACCTCACTCTCCTTGCACTATTGGGGAGAACGCTCGTTTTAAAGATAAAGAGGGTGTGTGAAATCGCTCAACACAAGCTCAGGCAAAAGTAATGCAGAGAAGTTGTACTGAGTTAGGGAGAACCTGCACATCCCCCCCACCCCTGCCAAGAGAGAAACTGAACGGCAACAAGATACCAAGGCAGCTACAGCCAAGGACAACAAGGCATCAGATGACCACCTGGAGATGGGCACACAGGAAAGCTATGCACGACAGGTCTGGGATTGCACATACAGAGATTGACACTTTATTCATACATTTATTATTTACACAAGCTACCTCTAATAACTGCAAGAGACTGACCTTGACTCTCCTAGCTTTAAATAAGGTTACGGACCAGCACATACGGTTGGACAGGGTTAATGCTGTTAGTGGCACTGGTGGCAGCAAGGCAGTGGAATGCTGAAGGGTTCATCCTGCCCGTGTGGCTCCAGGTGGCTGCACTGGGAGCAACTCGAGTGTCTGGATAGAACCACACCATTAATGCCACCACAGACCAGAATAATGCCCACACGTGCAGGTAAGTAAAAAAAGTCTTTATATATATATACATAAAAAAGCATTAATTCTGTTTATTGCACAAAGGAAGATTTAAACTAAACTAATACTGCAGGGTTATGTATCCCTTTCCTTTGTTCAAACTGTTCACAAGGCGGACTATATGTTGTCATTTTGCTGTATCTTACCCAATTAATTCCAGCCACAAGGTCCACATCCCTCCCCTACTTCGGATGCAGCATGTCAGCTTTCCTGGGAAACAAAGCCATTGCGTGCCCATCCTCTGCAACGGGAAGGAACGGGAAACCCAGGGAGAACTTGCCAACTCACTATTTCCTCACATCATAAACAAGGTGCGTGTCCTATTTCAGCCTCCACCCTGTAAGTAGGTTACATTAAGATCAATCTTGCCCCAGAAATGCATAAGGGGCAAGGAGATTATTTGCAGAAGCAGCCCCCCCTGCCCATACCCTTGTTGCAAAGGATCCCTCCCCCCCTTTCTTATTCAGTACAGCCAAATTCAAGATCCCGCAGTGCAATGGTCAGATGAATAGACACAGACACTGAAGAAGAATCAATTACCTCTTTCCCCTCGCGTATGCTCTCACCAAGCATGTGACTTGAATAAAAAGCTGAAGAAACCCTCTTTAAAACTACAGTTGTCACAGCACAAGTTAAAACTGCTTTTCCAAACCCCAAACGTCATTAAAAGGAATTGGCATTTCCCCCATGGACAGTCATTAGTTGTAATGACTTGGTTTCAGTATTCCACTGTGTTACCTCTGAGCAGCCTTCCCCTGCACTGGAAGACTGGAAAAGGCTGCTCAGGTTTCTTCAGACATTCAAATAACTCTTATGAAGCAGAATTACCAGAAAGACAGAGCTGGTCTGCAGAAGGAAGAGGTGAAGGGTACATAAAGGATAAATAGCTTATAACCTGGGGCATCTGCACTGCAGTGGAACAGGAGGTAAACCCCCTTGGTAAAACATGGAAGCTTTGCTCCTGTCAATGTAAACATGTTGAGTGTTTCAAGAAGCTCCTCCAAAGATGCTCTCTTAGCCTCTGAACACTTCCCAGCCTAGAGCCTCTGCTTTCTCCTTCCTCTCCAACCACGCTGTAATTGGTGCCAATCGGGAAGTGATTGGGATAGTTATGTGTGGACCAAAGGCCACCCAGGACCAGCAGTTAATGGGAAGTTGTGATCAACTCCTGGCAACACTACCTGAAGCACAAGAGATGCGTTTCTTTGATTGGTGTTTGCATGGGATTGGCAAAAAACCCTTAATTCAAGGGCATGGATTTTCTACCTTAGTCACACAATTCCATAGTAAAAGCTGCAGAGGGATAACTGGCATCAGTGGGGGTGTGCTGGGGGAGATATCTCAGGCTGCTATTCAAGATGGAACACCCCCGAGGTCTCACCTCTTCCGGTTGCTACTACCTGTCCCACTCATGTTAGCCACAAAGAGCTACACCTTAAGGAGCCCTCTGCAGAGCCAGGGCTTCTGAATTCTCTCACAATCAAAGATTCTTCTGTGCTTCCTTTTCAAGTCGAGTCATCCAACCCTTTATTTGGGTGCTCAGAGCCTGACTTGCAGAGCCTGTCCATGATCCCCTGCAGCATAGGTTGAACAATGCCCAAGAGAGGGCGCTGGGAGGAGTCTCCATCCCAGCAGGCTTCCATCAGCTGCCAGCACTCCTCATCAAACACTGGCAGACGCTCTGGGCGAACTCCTGGGAAATGGAGAAGGACCTGGTTACCATCAGTACAGCTCAAATCAGAGAAAACACTGCCTGATGTTCATTGCTTTAGAGCAGGCTGAAGTGATCAAAGTGGACTGGCTGGGGCCTAATGCTCTTGATAAAGACTTACACTTAGCAATGGTGCTGACATCGTTGGGAGCATTGCTGGGTTTGCTCAGGAGATTGTGCACACTTCCAGGGGATGGCCAACACATTGATTCTCCTAAGATCCCAGACTGGTTTGGGTTGAAGGGGCCCTAAAGCTCATCCAGTTCCAACCCCTGCCACGGACATGGACACCTTCCACTAGAGCAGCTTGCTCCAAGCCCCTGTGCCCAACCTGGCCTTGGACACTGCCCGGGATGGGGCAGACACAGCTTCTCTGGGCACCCTGTGCCAGCGCCTCAGCACCTCACAGGGAAAAGCTTCTTCCTAAGAGCTCATCTCAGCCTCCTCTCTGGCAGGTTAAAGCCATTTTCACTGGAGCTTCCTCTTTGCGAGCAAACTCAGCTCTCCCCAGCTCATAGTGGTGGCCGTGGGAGCCAGCTCAACAGGAGAACAAGCACTGAGTGCAGCCTCCTGACCAAATGAAAACAAGACGCACTCATCTGAGTTAAATCTTTTTCACATGAGAAGGGGAGAGTTTATATGGACAGGAACTAGGGAGACAAAGAAGTGAAACATTCCAACACCATGAGGCTAGCCCAAAGGGTTAAGCTACCATAAAACATACACTAGACCTACACAAGCATGAGAATACATTCATATTTTGGGGAACAACTCTGTGTTTTACTAGATGTTCAGCTTCCTCAGCATGCTGCACACTACAATGTACAGATCACCACAGCCTCCAGAAACTGCAGGGGATTAAACATTCCTTAGGGGATCGTGCCTGGCTGGTTCTGGGGCCTAGTTTACTTCCTAAGTGTTGTACTACTTCACATGGTTCAAGCAGCGTGCTGGCAGAGTTCTACAACACTACGGCAAAGAGGTGGTTAACTGAAAGCCTGTCTTATCCCTGCTGATTTTAGTTAGACTTCGAGAGTATCTCCAAGTTTAACTCTTTGGACTGCCAGTAAAGCAGGAGAACTCGTATTTCTACCTTTCAGTTACAAGGGCTAAGAATGGATCTCCTTCTCTCCTCCAATTATACTCAAGCATCAAAGTATCAACCAAGAGTTCAAATAAGCCATTCATACCTCTTCTAACATTGTTCCAAAGGTGATCTTTGCTTGCACATCTCTCGAAAGCCTCTGGTAACTTCACATGTCCCGAGCAGATGTACCAGAACAAAATGCCAAATGCATAAACATCCACTGAGTTATCATACTTCCCTATGACAAAACCACATGTGATCAGCAGGACAAACAGCAACTTCATCACTGCAAACCCAGCAGTTGAGAACAAATGTCAGTGTACTACTGCCTCAACTTAAAACCACAACTTCAATGCCTGAAGGCAAGGCTTGTGTGAAGCCAAGGAACCCAGCCGGAATCATTGCCAAAGGTAGAGGGATAAGAGTTAACACCTTCTGGTTCTCAGAGGATTCATGCACTTAGGCTGGACCAGCAGTTCCCAAGCAGAGGCTCACAGACCACTGTAGGTGCTTAGACTTCAACACCAGCATCTGTAAGGCTCAGATCTGCTGCTGCTGTGGGTCTATCAGAGCCAACATCAGTCTCAATCCAGAAGTTGGGCAACTTCACCCACTGAATTAAAACAGACTGAGCACACTAAGAGCCAATGCTCAACTCTGTGAGGCCAAGTCTAAGCTGCTAGGCATGAGTATTTCACTGTTAAGAACCACCCGAATGATACTGTCTAAATCAAACTGAAGCAATCCTATTTGTTTAATAGCAATCTTGTCCAAGCAGGGACAGCATCTCAGACCAAAAGGATTTTGTATGGACCACAGCACTACCCTCAGATGCTTGCTCAGGAGAAAAGGTTAGTGAGTGCTTGCTAGAAGCACAACTCACAGTGAACTTGAACACACTCCACATGTTAGTAACAGCCTGGAAATCCCTTACAGGGGACCCTTTCTGCAGTATTTGCCTATGAAAGCCAAATATTTCCAGCTTCCTAAGAACTAAGAATTTAACTTTCTAATTGCCAAGAGGATTAATGGCTTCAGCAAAGCTTACGAATCCCACAGTTCTCTTTCAAGTAAGCAAAAATTTAAGACTGAATTAAAATACAGGGAAAAATACAGAGCACGCACTGTAAGCAGATTTGCTTCTGCGGTTTGGGTTTGGTTTGTGGTTTGGTTTATTATTACGCAAGTTGGGATCCTAATTCAAAGGAATGGCCTTCAAAACTCAAGGCAGAGCAGGACAGCAGCGGATTCAGTCAATGAGCATACCTGTAAAGAGCTCAGGAGCCATATGAATGGGTGTGCCTACAATACTGCCAGACATCATGGCTTCTGGTTTGCAGAACCCCAAGTCAGTGATTTTGGCTCGATTCTTTTTGTCAAGCTGTAGAAGAATTCATACACAGGCAGCTGATCACCACATTTCTCAGGGTTAGGATTGCTTTTCAACTGTTCAACACTGAGAGGCTGGGCATCCCTTCCTAGGTCAGCTTCTCTGATTCCTTGGCTGCTCTTGAACATTTACCTAGTTCAGCTCAGTAACAAGACATGCCTTCACTTGCCTTCTCCATAGAGGGTGTGGACAAGATTTAATAGAACCAAGAACTGGAAGTCCTACTTGTAGATCAAGCTCTGCACCTTCAAGAGAAGTCGCTCTACTGCTCCCTTTCCCCTAGACTTTCTGCCTGAGAAATGAGCTAGGGAACCCCCACTGCAAGGCAAGTTGTGGCAGAGACCACAAGTTAAAAGATCCTGTATGAAGAAAGCTATTATTTCATTCCCATTATGCTTCTCCCTCCCACTAAAAGGACCTTGTAAGACTTCACAATTAGCCAGATACAAAAGTTTTCCTTACCAAGACATTTTTGAGTTTGATATCCCGGTGCACAAGGCCCTGACTGTGAAGATAACGGATTCCTTCCACTACATCCAAGGCAATCTGTAATCGTGTTTCTAATTCTAGCCCAGCCTAAAGAACAAACACAGATTTAATTCCTACAAATGTGCCAAAAAACCACTGAAAACTAAGCAATCGTACCTCTGCTTTACAGATTAACAAGTATTTAGATGTGGACTGTTTTAATGTAGGGATGTATCACATATATACACATATACACAGAGATTGTGGTTACCTTTAGTCCTGTATAGAGGTCTCTGTGCAACCGTTCCATTATCAGGAGGACGGCAATGCTGGAGCCTCCTCCATAGCCATAGTCAATCACAGAGCCATGGAGATGCACAAGCCTCTCGTGTGTCTGCAGAGACCTAGAAGTAGTTCAGCACAGACTTGGTCATTTTTATACCCTCCACCCCAGGCCAAGCCTCACCTTGTGAAAGACAAAGGCCCAGTAACTGCAGCTTTAGCACAACAGTACAATACACTTACACCACGCAGTAACAGTTCACAGCACCCCACAGCTCTGAGGACCATGACAATACACATCTGCCCAATCCAATAAAACTCAAGAAAGCCCATTAAAGGTAATAGCAGCAAAGAAACACTGCAGGATTTCAGCTGTCTGCACTGCAGTACCTGCCTGCAGCTCTTCTCTGAAAATGAGCTGGTTTCTGCAGTACAGACCCATCACTTTCCTTTGTGAATTCAGACAGGACAAAGGCAGATTGAATCATCCCTCCTTTCCCAAGACCAAAAACCATGTGAGAAGAACCATTTGCTATCATACTCTAATTTACTTTGCATCTGAACAGCACACACAGCAGAGAATCGGATTAAGCCTGCCTACCATGCTGTGCCTGGCACATTTCTACAGTGGCACTGCAAGCTGTCCTGCCTCTGCTAGAAGGGGCAGCTTCATGAGGTCAAGTCACTGGTTGCAGCACAGAATTCTAACAAGCAAGGTTGTGCCTATGCAAATAGCATTTGTTTGCAGCAGCGAACGTAAGGAGACCCATCTGCAATGAGACAAGTGCTCATGATACACACCTCATATAGTGAAACTCGAGTGCAAGGTCATTCCAGTGCTTCTCATCGGGAGGAACGACAGACTTGAGCGCACATGGGAAATGCCCTCCCCAGCTGTCACACAGATAGACCACACCATACTGTCCTCGGCCCAGCTCACGGCCCAGCTTTGGTTTGCCTGGAAGGCACAACATCCATTTAGTCAGACTTCAAACCATGTTTATTGCTTCCTGTAGACCATCAAGCTGGCAGCCCAGAGCCTGGCACGGGCCAGCAGCTGCACCATTCAACTACGTGTCAGATGGAGGCTCACAGTAGCACTTGAGTGAAAAGCAAAACAGCCATCCCACTCCATTACACCCACTGGCTGCTTCAGGAGATAATCCAGAGAACATCAAGCAGAACACTTACCATGTAACAGCACATCCTGAAGGGACCTGCTCTCCAGCGAGAGCCGTGCCAGCCGAGGAGCGTGGTCCTTCCGCACCTTCAGCCACAGGTCTTCTGTTTTCTCCAGCCTGCCAGAATGGCCGTCTTCTAACTGCAAGAGATAGCCCACATATGCTGCCATCCTGCCTGCTTTGAAGCCTCATGTAAAGAGGTCAATGGTCCTTGTACAACTGAGTAAAGATCCTACTTAAAGCATGCCTAAAAGCAGGACCTTGTATTAGGGCACTCGCATCAGCTTTGCCACCTCTGCCTACAGAATGAAGCATTAGCTGCATGAGCTGCAACTTTAGCTCTCTCTGCAATTAAAAATCCTCCTTCCAGAAGTGAGAGGGTACAAACCAAAGCCTCCTCAGCAGCTCCACACACTCACCTGACGCAGAGAAGCTGCAAAAGCCTCATGGGAACTGTTTAGCCTGGTCCGGAACTGGCTGCAAATGCTCTTGGCTAACTTGGATGCACTGAGGCTCTCAATAGCATCCTGAGCAACTTTCCTCTTCCAGTCACTAGTGATGGCAGGAGGGCTGACCCATGTAATCCGCTGGATTATCTATTCAAACAGGAGAGAGAATTAAGGAGTAGCACAAAAACCCCACAAAGGGTCAGCCCACTTACTCACACTGCTTAGATACCTGTGATAAAGCAGTCACCTGCACATAGAATTACAATAAACTACTAATGATTTAGAGTTAACACGTTGTTGTACACACACACTAAGAGATCTGATTCTTCCTCAGTATCTGGTCAGTTCATTTCTACATGCCAACCATCCTTTCATGTCTGGCCAAGAGACACTTGGCTGGACAACCACCACTTGGAAAAGCCCAGTTGTGGTGCAGCTTCTCAGCTATTCTAGAAGAGGCACAGCATGAGCAGTAACCCAGAGAAATGTTCCAAAACTGATGAAAGCATAGTGAAGCAGCTTTTCTGGGCGACAGACGCCATCAATGTGTGGAAATCCAGCTGCGGGCATACACCACATCCCTGAAATTGCTGGCGGATGAAGATGCCCTGCTCCACCCTTTATTAGAAGCCACAGAAATCCAGCTCTGCACAGCCAGGCTGGATCCTTCACCCAGGCGGAAGGAGAAATCAGAAGGTTTGCTACCACTCCATCTGCACTGCACCTATTTGGGGAAAAAAAGTCATATTCCTCCCATTCATACAAGGAACCTCAAGAGGGAGGAAGCAGTAAAAGTCATCAACAGCTCAGAGAAAGAGCTTCAGGAAGGAGAATACTTTAACAGGCAGGAATTTAAAGCAAAGAGCTGAGGAAATCTGGGCTGCTCTGGAGGGAGGAGAGAGAACTGACACTGCAAACCAAGCAAATCACCCACAAGAACCCCCAAAAAACCCAAAACAAACAGTAAGTTCAAAATGCTGATCATCAGAACAGGAAGGAAACACTAAAGAGATACTTCCTTCACATCAAATATTAGCATCCCCAGGAGAAACTGTATACATAATGGGAAGCAACAGCCTTCCAATGCATGTGCCCAAAGCCAAAATTTAGAGAGCAGCTGCTCCAAAAGCATTTCACTGCACGGTGCCAAGTACCAGAAATCAATGCTAAAGATGCCCATACCTGTTTGATCTGTTCCCACAACATCCTGGTTACTGTTGAGCCAGAGTGGAAAGTGACTTCAACATGATAGGCTGCATTTAGGATCTGGAAAGCAGGGGAAAGATGAAAGGATGGGAAACTGGGCAAGCTTTAATCACTACAAAATGTGCTAGACCCTATGAAAATGAGATGGGATATTCCATGATTCACTTGGTTCAATTTATTTCCTGTATTAGCTCATAGTTTTCTATCTAGATCCTATTAGATATTAGATATAGGATTTAGGATATTAGAATATTAGATTTAGGAAAGACAAGTAATGGGCCTGTATGTGAGTGTTAGAACCTCCCTTTAATGCCGCCAGACGCAGCTCTATACTCCAGAGCTCTGGTCCTCTCATTTCAGTGAGCATTTCTCCTCCCACCCCTGCTGGATCAGGATACAGGCAATTACCAAGAATACTCTAGAGAGCCATTTAAGCTACCAGACCTGTTTGAGATAATTGCTTGTGATGTGTACAGAAACATCCTTGGACTTCTCCCAGCTTCTTGCAGGATGGACTGAAACCTCCCAGGACTCCTCCAGGCTCTTCAGGCACCTCTCCAGAGTCCCTACAAAGCTCTCTCGCAGGTAGTCCACGGAACTAATCAACTTGTTGGCAACTGCTTGGTTTAACCGAGAAATAATCAGCTCCTGGATTTGCTTAATACAACACTTGATGTCCTTGGAGCTCACTGGTTCCCCGTTCTCAGGAATGATGATATCTGCATCAAAGAAAAGAAAGAGGCATTTTTGTATTCAACACAGCACTGGTGCACCAATGGCTGAGAGCTGCTTGGAGTGGTTTGTAGAGGAGCTCCAGCACAGACCCAGCTGGTGTTTGAATTCACAGGACACTCACCACCAGCACTGTGTAGTTAGTACAGGTTTACTGTGATGACAAGTCAACTACCACCTCAAAATGCACAGGACAAAAGCACACAGCTGCATTTCTATCTAAAGAAGTACAGGCCAGGAGATGCTTCCAAGCCCTCCATAAGCACTGCTAGATGTTAAATGTTCTGAAGGAAGTGACAGAACAACGACCTTGGTTCCAGAACACCTTTTGCCTGGTCCCTGGAAAGGTTCATTACCACCTTGCTATTTTTAAACACACACTGAGCAATCACTGCTCCCACACTAAGTACTACTACGTTACTACCAGGAGATGAAGACCTTGTCTCTGGAGTTTGGCCAACACCAGCCTAGTGTACTTAACACAAACCCAGTGATCAGCAGATGGCATTAGCTCCTTGAAATAACACCTTCCTTCTTCTAGGGTACTGCTGCAAATAATGGCATCCAACAAGATGCTACACTCTAAGTGATGCCTGCTGTGTAAATAAATGCATACACATTTACTGCAGGTGGTTTTTCTTGTATTGCCCCATAACTCCCAGACGTAAAAGAACCTGAACTCAGGTACTACAGTACTCCAACTCTGGAAAGAGTGGGACAGACAGAACTCAGGAATTACCTGTATTGCTAATGGAGCAATAGCAGCCCTACACAGGTAGAATTAAGACACTACTGTTAGTGTATGCTAGCACGTTGGGGTACTTTATGGCATGCAAATAGGCTATATTGCAATTAAAACAAGCTCTTTATGAGGACTACATTTTTGTGGGGGCACTACAAAGCAACCATTTTAAGGAACAGGAAAGATCTCATCCAGTTCCCACCTGCAGAAGCAAAGCCATCAGATCCTAACCTGCAGTACTAAACATAAACCAGCATTCATTATATGCTCCATCCCTAGCAGTGTTCAAGTCCAGGCTGGACAGAGCCTTGGGTGACAGTGCCTAGTGTGAGGCGTTCCTGCCCATGACAGGGGACTGCAACTGGATGATCTTAAGGTCTTTTCCAACCCAAACCATTCTATGATTCTACAAAACCTCTACTTAGAATCAGAGGAGAAAAAAAAGAGAGTTGTGAAATATCCAGCCTACAATGTTTCACTGTGATGTTCATGACAGACCCCATATTCCTGCAGACAAACTCTGGGCAGCGACTCACCACATCCTTGTGTGTGTTTCCAACTCCTGTGCTCCTGGAAGTTGTGCTACAAGATGTAGTGAGAATACTTCCATTTGCCAAACCCACACACTAAATGCCAAGCGGAAGCCTCAGGAGCACAGTATGTTTTGTAGATTTTTGTGTGTGTGTGTGTGTTAAAAGGAGAACTTTACTGACCCAGAAGGATTTTATTTTAGGTTTTCGACCCAAAAGTCTTGTGCAAGCCTCTCAAAGGACTCACACAGAGTAAAAATCAAACCTTCGCTGCTGCACCTCCAAGAGGTTTTTTTCTTAGACCAGGTTTATTCCCAAGTCACAGCACATTCCCTGAGGCAGAGTAGGGAGAGCTCTTTTCTTCTTCAGCAGAACAAGAAATGAAAGCAGCAAAGCCAAATACCCTGAGAACTGTGCAGCAAGCTCTGGGGGAAAGGTCTGATTTGTAGGAAACCAAGACTGTGTTTAGGGGCAGCACAAGAGAAAACACCTGCAGTAAGTATGTGCATTTCTTTGCACAAGAGGCTTGGGCCTCATGTAAGGACAATGCTTTTTACTCATGAGATGCTATAGATAAGTTCTTTGTGGTTTACTTCTGAGTTTTCTTGCAAAGCCACTTGCCTAGACTGTCATTAAGCTTCCCTTAGCTGATAGGCAAGGGATGCCACTCTTTACAGACCCCAACCTCTTTGTTCCTATTACTCTCCCAGCAGTAGTTACCTTTGAATTCCATATTAGCAGCATCCTCCAAGAGCTCCTCCTTCATATTGCTGAGAGTCTCTATAATCATGTCCTTCATCTCCTCTTGCTTGCGGTTGGCGATGTTCATCAGCGACTCATAGAGCTCATTCTCCTTCTTGCGGGTGTACTCCAGCCTCTTGGGGGTGATCTGCAGGTCCCGCTGCATGTCAAAGGCCTGGTTGATGAAGATGTTGAGGCAGCGGCAGTGCACCTCATTTAAACTGGTGGCTGCTTCCACCAGGTGCTTCTGAAGGATCTGCCTGGAAAAGGTGCTCAGGAGCCGGAGCTTCTCAAGCTGCTCCACCAGCATGCTTTGAGCATCAGCATCAGCACCAGGCACCCCACAGCTGCAGTGGTTGCTACTCAGGTACTCCAGGTCCATCAGCTGGCAGTAAAGGGAGGACTTTTCCTGCTCAGTTTTTTTGGGAGAGATCAGGTCAGCCCCCACCTCGGGCACTCTGAAGAAGAAAATGGGCAAAGAGAATTTCTCTTTGATTTGGCGCAGTTCGTTCTCATCTGATGAGGACAGTTCTGCCTCGCTGATGGCAAAGACGACCACAGGCAAGACCTGGTTCACGTACTCCCCCAGGGTGGCTTCAGCAGACTGGAATCCACGACACGGTGCTACCACAACATCCACTTCCTAGCAAGTGAGGAAGTTGAAAGCACAGGGTTTTGTACAGAGCCTTCTGAAAACGGATATACCCAAAAATGCAACATAGTTCCTTCACAAAGAGCAAAAGGAGAAACGTTCAAACCCTTTTCAGCAGTTATGGAGTCTCACATACAACATCATGCTCTTATATTATACTAAGTTATTAGTATTATTGTACTAAGCTATTAGTGATTACTCTGATTTTGAACTAAGCCTTTGAGTTCCAGCTTAGTTGAGAACAAAACTTAGAACAAGATTCCCAAAGTGCTCCACATCATTCCTTAGCTTACAGCTGCCCCATTTTGCAGCCTCTCCCACTGATGTTTACCAAAGCTGCAGCTCTTTGAGGAGATACCCACACTGTCAGTTTTTAGTGCAGCTTCCAACAGTAGAAAGCATCACATCAGCCACTGCTGCCAAGACAAAGGCAGCATAACAACCGACTCCAAAGAGTAGGCAGACATAGGACAGACGAGGGGGAACAGATGGTTGTAAGTAAGCGTTAGTTCTGACATTCTTCAGATCCAAATGAAAACCAAGAGATGGATTTTATTTACTAACTTTCTTACTGCACATAGTTTCACTGCTCTTGCTGATATGACATATCTTGCTGATATGATTAGTAACCCTACTAAAGAGGGCCAGTTTTGAACCTGCTTCCTTCCCTTCCAAGGAAGGAGATGAGACTCACTTGGATGTGCAAGAAGTGTTAGAATTGCATGTATGACCCCAGTAAAAGAGAACCCCAGCCTGGTCTGGGTTGGAGGGACCTTAAAGCTCATCCAGCTCAAACTTCTGCCACGGGCAGAGGGATACCTTCCACTGGAGCAGCTTGCTCCAAGTCCCTGTGTCCAACCTGGCCTTGACCACTGCCAGGGATGGGGCAGCCACAGCTTCTCTGGGCACCCTGTGCCAGCGCCTCACCATCTTCACAGGGAAGAACTTGTGCCTAAGAGCTCATCTCAATCTCCTCTCTGGCAGTTAAAGCCATTCCCCTTGGCCTGTACCTACAGGCCCTTGTCCAAAGCCCCTCTCCAGGTTTCCTGTAGGCTCCTTAAGGAAAGAAAGTGTCAAAGGCTTTGAACTGAAGCTAGAATCTCTGACCTGTAACAGGGGTGTTAACTGAGCATTCTTCAATCAAGTTTTGTCCTCCAGAAAAATGTGAACAAAATGGGGAGACTTGATGAAAATGTGAACAAAATGGGGAGACTTGATGAAAATGTGAACAAAATGGGGAGACTTGACCCCATCTCCCACTTGCTGTCAGAGCCAGGATGGAATCCTTACGGCCTCAGCAGTGCTCAACTCAAACCTGTGGGACTCATGGGAGGCTGGAGCAGGATGTGGAGTGCTGCAACGTTCATCAGAAGGACTGACTCACCCCAGGCACTGTAAACACAGGAGGAAGCCAGTGCTGTCTCTAGGAGACAGGGAGGAAACCAACATAGCAACAACTGGGTCTCCTCCTTCCACAGAAGCCACTCAGCCTTTTCCAGAGAGCATCAGTAACATTCCTTGCTCCCCCTCTTTTAAATGGCCTACAGAATTTAAGCACAGGCCACACAGCTTCCTACTATTAGGGATCAAGTCTTTTCCTAAGGGAACACCTCTGATTCACACCGGATTCCTGAAATTTTTAAGGTGGCTCTCATGGGGTCACACTGCTAGAGACACACTTGGAACACTTCTGACACAGCTGGCAGCACGAAATTCATCTCAAGTAACTTCACTCCTCTTCTTCTTAACTCAAAGGCCCTTTTTTGAAACATGAAATCCTCCCACTTAGCAACCTGAACATCAGGAATGCAAAGATCAGTCAGAGCTCTTCTACTTGTGATGCAGAGGTGCCTGTCAACACCAGTACAAAAAGGTCTAAAGAGAATACCATGCAGACACCATGTACTCATCTATGGAATCAGAGCTGCAATGCCAGGATGACTGCTGCATCCCATCATCTTAGAATAAAAATTAAGGATCAAGTAGGTCTTGACCTACAGTAAGACAAGTGCAGTCTCCCTGAATGCACTCAGGGACCAATCAAGTGCTGCTTTCCTCAGTCAACGTCAGCTAGAAAGCATTCACCTGCTGCATCCCAAGAGGGCCTGGTCCTGCTTTGCCAGGCTGGGGGCAGTTTAATCACTGCTTGCTCTGCGAGCTGAGGTGATGAGAAGCTAAACCCAATTTAGTCCCATTTTTACCCAAACTCCTCCCAAGCAGATTAGGATGGAAGGCCCAGCTCAGGCTTTTGCTAAACCAATTTGAATACTCTGCCTTCCAAGAATAGTCTGTGAATCACTCAAGTCTGACAGTTACTGCATTTATGACATATGGGAGCTAATTCCATTGCCTCCCTATTAATCTGTGGTGTGTATTTACCCCCAGATCCTACTTAGGATTTTTGTGTTTGTTTTTATACACACTCTCCCCGCGTTGGTCTGAAATCTTCCCATTTTATTCTGTTTCCATGAGGATCCAAAACTGAAGTTCAGGACCTCCAATGTAGAGAGACCCTAGGAAAGCTGAACACCTCTGGTCTCCAGCAAACACTGCTGCTCAGGAGAGCAGGGCACATTCTGCCAGGGTTTTCAAACCTAAAAGATTCTACGTACATTAAAGTAACCACCCAATGGGTACTTAACCACATTCTTTGCTGCTTGTAACAACTACTGAGTCATACAACGTGAATCACAGCTGTAGGACCTGAAGACGATAAACCCAAAGCACTTCAATTCTCCTGTCAGAGCCCTCAGAACCACCTGTGCTCTCTTCAGTCACCTCCCAGCTTTGCCAGAGCAGCTGAGAATGCCTCTTTCCCTACATGTCCTGGCTAAAACTCTTCAGACTGAGACCCAGAGTCCCATGAGGCACAAAGCAAGACAAAGGCAAGAAGCAGCAGCTTTCAGCCTTGAGACCCTCCTCGCATTCAGCTGCACCATCCAGAGGAAAACCAGTCCTTCAGAGAAGTCCCTTTCAGCTTCCAGGCACAACTGATAAGATTTAGGAAAAGAGCCAACTGTTGACTCCCAGTATAAATCTAACAATCTGTCCATTTAGCTGGATTACTCCCCATGACCTAGATGCATTCCTGTGCAGTGATCCCCAAGGAACAGAGCAGCTTTGCCAATGTTTTTCCTTCCCTGAAATTTTAAGTTTAAAAATAACCAGGTTCACCAACCTATTAGCACAAAGTGGTGTTCCCACAGCAGCCAAGCCATGCTAATGGGACTTTTTGGCTCCCTCTTCACCCCCTTTTCTGTGAAACAAGTTTGGAATAAGACATCCTCTGAGGAAGCATGATCCCATCCTGGATATCAGACTCAGGGTGCTCCACTGGCAGTTCAATACTAAAAAGTGGTGTATTCTACATTTGTATTGGATTTATCTCCAAGTGACAGAAAGCAGTTTAGTTAATACTTGGATACTGTTAACTTACTAATAACTAATCCATTCTTTCCTTGGAGCAATGGCTAACCAGCTTTAGCACATAAGTATGTGCACCAAGGAGCCTGAGTCAGCATCAGGTGCCTGCACAGGCCAGCAGCATGTCATGTAGGTGCTCCAGCCAGCCTGAGCAGTGAAGTCTCTTGGTAAAGATGCTCTCAGGCATGACAAGCTGCCCAGCACTTCCCAGGTTCTGAAGCCAAAGAGAGCTCCTCTCAGGGCAGCCCACTGGTGCCCTCACTATGGGGAACAAGTATGATTTCAAAGAGAGAGCCACAAATGAAATGCTCATCTCCTATAAGTCCACACTACAGACCCACAAATGTTCCTTCCCATACTACTAAGGTGTTTGAGTAGCTAGAACACAAGGGTTTCATGAAACACACTAGCCCTATAAGCACACTGCTGCTTGGGAGAAAACCAAATAGATCCAGTACCTGAAGGGGGCTACAGGACACTGGGGAAGGACTCCTCATCAGGCACTGTAGTGACAGGACAAGAGGTGATGGGTTCAAACTGAAACAGGGGAAGCTCAGGTTAGATATAAGGAAGAAGTTCTTTACTGGGAGGGTGCTGAGGCGCTGGCACAGGGTGTCCAGAGAAGCTGTGGCTGCGTCATCCCTGGCAGTGTTCAAGGCCAGGCTGGACAGAGCCTTGGGTGACATGGTACAGTGTGAGGTGTCTCTGTCAATGGCAGTGGGTTGGAACTGGATGATCTTAAGGTCCTTTCCAACTCTAACAATAGTTAGGATTCTATGAACAAGAGGTTCTATGTACCTGGTGGGGTAAAACTGAGGTTGATATCTTCCCTCTCTGTCCAAAAGGTGCTGAGCTCCTTGAAATTCCTTGGTCCCTTAAGATCTGTACTGAATATAATGTTAGCAGCAAGCATGCAACTGCTATTGGGCTCCTGGTTCTGCTTCACAAGTTAAGAAGTTCCTTTGGAGCAGTTCTGCAGACCTGACACTTTGGATACCATCCAAAGACCCTCATCCATTATTGCTCCAGATCCATATTCCACTTGTTACAGGAATAGCGTCCATGAGTAGCAGATACTCACTTTCAGAACTGTCATCTTAGGGTGTGTGGGAGGAGCTGGAGAACTCACATTAGCTGGAAGGGTGGAAAAACCCACACGCCTCTCAACAGGAGCTCAGACTCCTGTGATTTAGGAGGAAGTTATCCCTAACCCTGTTTGCTAAAATGCTCTATGTTCTCCCATCAGCTTCCAAACTGTGTTCATCCTTTAGCCCCTTGAACTCACAGAAGGAGTCTTTTCCCTCTATGTGAAGCTAGCTGTGATTGACCCTCCCTTCCTTTACTGGAAGAGCTTTATATTTCACTAACCCTTTTCAAATCTGAGTAGCTGTTTTCATCTAAGTGGCCTAAATATAACCAAAGGCAGACAGAGGCATCTTTGTCACTCACATGAGAAATCTGAAAGAGGGCTGTAAACTGCCCAAATAAATGTAAAGCTAAATCCTCTTCTCTCCTAGCAAGGCAGAAGATCCAGAACAGATATTTACTTTGCAGCACCAGGAGCCAGGCTAGTGCTCCCTGGGAAAGCACTGGATGCCTCACAGAGCTTATACAAACATGCCTCTTCTGTCCTCTCTCTGTGGATACTGGAAGTCACAAAAGCACCACAACAGAGCACTGATGTGGCTGATCTCATTAGGATAGGCTTAAATGTAGCTAAAGACTGGCTTTGTGAACCATATTTCAAACTGATGCATATTGGGTCTTCGTTTGCTGCCTATTTCCAATCACGTGTCCAGAAAAAACTTATCTTGCTATTTTATTGTTCAACTCTGACATTCAGACTCTCATTCATGTGACAAGAGATCCTATACACGTAATTTCTATTTAAGAATTCTCTATTCCAGATATTCCCCTTTTTTTGCCAAACAATGTGCCACAAGTATTCTACTGCAATAGCAAAGGCTCAGTGTAAGATATGAAGTGCAATGGAAGCTTATGGAAGCTATAAAAAGCTATGAAATACAGCTCCCATCTTTAAAGCTCTTTGCTAAACACCAAACTGCAACATTCAGAACAGGAATGTGTTATACAGACAAGTCAAAGGAAAGTCACAAAGCAAGATGCAATGTTAGGAACAGCTCCGAGATCAGATTCCCACCTTCTGGTTCTTAACATCCTGAGCTTCCTTTGGTACCACAGGGATGTAAAGAGGGTCCTCTCAAAGGAAGTCAGGTCACATTACCAGATGCTGGATTAAGAAGCTTTTTTCTCATATAATAGCTTGTAGCTACTATCAGACAGCAAAGCTAACCCTGAATGACCTGGAAACTGGAGTAAAACTTCAGAAGACACTTGGAGTTCCATGTGAGCAAACTTGGCTTCTGAGATGGATGCAAACATTACAGAGGAATGTTAACGCTCAGAGTTGACATGGAAACAGAGCACACAAACAGATGGTGATGTCCAGTTAAAATCCTAACACCAGACTTCCAGCTTCCCTATTAAAATGAATTCCTGTGTTAGAGAGTTTTCACCATTTGCTTTATTATGGCTTATAACTGTTATATCTGGAGTTCTTTATGATAATGGGTACATGGACAGCAAGTTACCTTTAGCAGTGAGTAGGGCAGCATGACCTCCAACTCCGCTACCTGGTGAGCAGGATCTTCACTGTCCCCATGGATCTCTAGGTCCTCCTCTGGTATGGTGTTCCAGTGCCCACGGTGGGCTGCCATCATCTGGACCAGTTCATACTGCCCAGGCAGTGCCAGGCTAATCCGGGTTTGTGTCCCATGGGTGAAACGGATCCGGCGCCTCTTGCAGCTCTCCTCGTTGGTGACTTTGGTGGTGGGGAGCAGCTTCTCCCCCAGCAGGATGTTGAGTAACTGGCATTTGGCATTGCAGTTCTGGCCAAGGATCAGCAGGCAAGGATGCCAGCTCACAGTCCGCTGGAGCTGCTCTTCTTCATGGCAAGGGAAGGCGATGAAACTTTGCCCTAGAATTGAGGCCAGGCTGCATTAGGGCAGGTTGGCTGAACAAGAAGTCTCCTGTCTCCAAGCCAAATGTTCACAAACCACTGTCCCACAGCCTGCTGTGAAACCCACACAGCACCAAGACTTTGCTTATGTCTCCTGAAATGAATGTCAGCAACTCAGCATGTCAGCCCAACACAAAGATCCACGGCAGGCTGTCTCACAAAGCCATTGAGACAACTTGCCACCTACTCTAGGTGGAACAGGTTCTCCCTGCCTATTCCACCCAAAAGCACTTACACAAAGCTCTCTTCAGCAGGTTAATGGTAGGCTCCAAGAGTCAAGAGCCAACTGTTGTCACGGTTGAAACAATCAAAGGACTAATTTTGCCTCAGCTTGGAACAGTGCTTTGCCTTGCTCCAGAGTTCAAGGAGGCCCAATGGGTCACCAAGGCTAATTCTTGCCCATTTTTGATGCCTTGGCCACACAGATCGTTCCTACTGCATACCAGAAATAAACTCAACTATGAATAGGTGACAGTTCCACCCACACACTTAAAAATGCCAAATACTTTGCATTGACCAAATCCCAAGAGTATTACTGCACAAGCTGGCTGACCAGAGTCTAAGATCATTGATATTAAAGCAGCAAAAGCTCCTTTCTAGCCTCAGGGAAAGAGATTCTTGCTAACTTGCTTTTCTCTATGAGGCAGATGACAAGACCCAGTTTGCCGAGACATGGCAGCAGAACCAATAGCCTCTGTCAGCAAGCACAGTCGCAGCTCATGCTTTCACCAGGGTAGAGATGAGCCCAAGTCAAACACTCTTTGCCAGCAGCCAGAAGGTTCCTAGTGCAGCCTAAACACAAGGGAGCTCTGCTCCCTTGAGCGCACCAACAGTACATTCCTCTCCTAACCTCCAGAGTTGAAACAGGCACGGTTTGCCAGATATTCTTATGGATTTTAAGATTTAAGCTGTGAAAGGAAACTACTCAACATCTGTATCTTCTTCAGAGTAGCAGGACTTCCTGCAATCCCTCACCTTACCCATCTTCCACTTGCAGCACCACTTGTACCATCCCACTAACCATGCCCTTTGAATTCTTAGTCCACGATGCCACAACTCTTCGCATTTGCCTTACCACACTAATTCAGTCCCAGCCCTGAATTTAGCTTCTGTACTCTTTTACAAGTCCTAAATACAGCTTTTCCCACGCTCAGCCATTGAAGCTGAAGTCTAAGCAGCTTTGTGTTACCTTATGCATAGCAACAGAATAATTCTGGTAGTACAAAAGAAATGGGATACAAACAAATTCCCCATCTGCTGCACTCGAGCACTATCCCTGGAGCACAGAGCAGCCAGTGTTCCACCACAGGCAGAGAGCTGGCCCGGGTTTCCAGGGCTGAAGGCAGATGGAACCCAAGAACAAAATGGCAAATGGTGACAGCAGTCCCCAAAAGAGCTGCCAAATCTCACAGCTAAAACGCAGTATGACTGCCCTGATATCAGGCAAAGCAACAGGATGCCAGTTTAAAGAGACACAGAGACTATAGAGCAGAGAAGCAGCAGCAAGGATTCTGTAGGGGAAGGTCCGGTTTCACCAGGGCTATTAAAATTCTTTTAATGAACCGTGTTCTGGCATCCAAAATTGTTTCAGCATCTCAAGCCCCAAGATGGAACCTTCCATCCCATACAACACCAAGGGAAACCCCTCTCTGTGTCTCAGCAAGCCCCTCTCCTGAGCCTCAGCCCCACACAGCCCTAGATGCTGGACCTATAAACTGACAGCTTGGAAAAAGGTTATGGGAGACGTCACTTGAAGTGGGACTGCTCAGACCCAAAGTCATAGCAGAGAGGCCACATCAAGTGAAGGGCAGAATCTGGGTAGCAGCTCAGAAAGAGAAAAAAGCCACAAATAGGACACCAAAGCCTTCATCTACAAGATAAAGAATTTCTTTGATCTGGTTCCAACTATTGAAGCTTCAACTAGAATTCAAGCTCGCTTTTCAGCTGTACACACATCAAACCACCTCTACACAGGCTTTGGACAAAAAGAACAGGCTGGTTGCACTCTCTCCTTGTTCTGGGTGGCCTCTGCATTTACAGGAACTTACTGTCAGCAGAAAATGACTGAAATATGGCAGTTCAGCTCAATTATTGAAGCACAGGATGGATACAGAAATCCTGTATCTTTAAACACTTCCGTCTTTTCATGCACACAACCTCCCTGTGATCAGTCAACAAGTTTATTACAAGTGGTTATCAGTAACAAAGCCATTACACTTAACATTGTCCCAGTGAAATACTCTTGAGTGCAAACGTGGAACCAGCACCAGAAGCCAGATTCATCAGTCTCATAGAATCATAGAATGGTTTGGGTTAGAAAAGACCTTAAGATCATCCAGTTCCAACTCCCTGCCACAGCAGACCCCAGACGACATCACTCAATGCTTTGTCCAACCTGGTGTTGAACACTGCCAGAGATGGAGCATTCACTACTTCACAACTAATCCAGTGCACCATCAAAGCACCCAAATCATGCTGCATAAACCCATCACTGGGTATCTTACAGCAACCCCAAGCCCTCAAACACAAAGCAAGGGCACAGTGATGGAGCTATTGCTCATATTCTGCATTGCAGAAAGGGTATCACTATTTCTGCCCATCCGAATAAGACACAAGGTGAAAACCCTCATAAAGGGTGATGCCACCACTTGGAACATAAAGAATTCAAGAACAGAGGAATATGAGCCCCCAGATTACCTAACAAAAACCAGATTTACATCTTGCTTCCAGAAGAAACATAGGGATACTTCCATAGCAGTGGGAACAACTCCTGCTTGTGACAGAAGTTTTGCCCAAGGCCTTAGCTGGTGGCAAATATTGTGTCAAAGTACTTGTACCACTGGGAGACATGTGATAAGGACATCAAAACAAATGGCTGCAGGGGGAGTCCAAGTGCATGCATCCTGTTAAGCCTCTTTTGATCAAAGGAAGCCTGTTCATAAACAAGGATGTCTCTCACCAATACTCAAATCATTATTCACTCAGACACTTGACAGATGAATCCTAGGTTGAGTTTATGGAATTTTAGGTTGAGAAGCCATAAGCATTTACTCACTCCCTCTTCAAGGGAGGCCAACTACACTCCTGGTCTCACTTGCCTTCCTATTCTATCTTCAATAGCACACACACAACAGTGCTTAACTAAGGCTAGACCTTCACACCTACTGCAAATACTGCTACCTTTCACAGGAATCTTTCCATTCCTGATGGTTGCCAGAAAGCAAACTGTATCTGGGCTGCATCAAAAGGAATGTGATCAGCAGGGCACAACAGGCGCTCCTGCCCCTCTACTCTGCCCACGTGAGACTCCACTTGCAGCACTGTGTGCAGCTCTGGTGTCCCCTACATAAGGGCACTGAGCTGTTGGAGCAAGTCCAGAGCAGGCCAAGAGGATGTTCAGGGGCTGGAGCACTTTACATTCAAAGACAGGCCAAGAACATCAGGGCTGTTCAGCCTCGAGAAGAGAAGCTGTGTGGAGACCTCAGAGCAGCTTCCAGTGTCTGAAGGGGGCTACAGGGATGCTGGAGAGGGACCTTTATCAGGGACTGCAGTGACAGGACAAGGGGTGATGGGTTCAGACTGAAACAGGGGAAGTTCAGATAAGATATATGGAAGAAGTTCTTCTCTGTGAGGGTGGAGAGGCACCAGCCCACAGAAGTGGAAAATGCTCAATTCCTGGCAGCGCTCAAGGCCAGGTTGGACAGAGCTTTGGGTGACATGGTCTAGTGTTGAGGTCATTGCAGGGGTTTGAACTAGATGATCTTTAGGTCCTATCTAACCCAAACCATTCTATGACTCTCAGCATACTTTGACCACTACAAGACTTATTATTAACCCACTCAGTTCTATAAGTCAAGCTTTGGTTCCACCTATCAGCACAGCGGTGTGAATTCCCGCTCAATACCCCAAAATACACAGCTGCTACACCATTAGTAGCTCCTGTGGGCTGCAGAACCCAGCTTCACCTTCTGCTTAACTTGAAGCTTGCTAGTGAGTGCCTCCTCCCATCGGTTTGAGGGCTTCTTTCACAAGTGCCCTCCCAGCCACCCCTCCAAGCATTATCTAGTCTTAAACCCCATCTTCTCATGTTGACATACCTAACAGCACAATAGCAGCCCCAACCTTTTCAGCATCACAGTGATACAGGCCCTGCAGTCACATTTTAACCAGGATATAGACCCTCTGTCAATACAGCAGTGGGATGAGAACTCTTCTAACCCCTCTGGTTAATACATTCACCCCCTATGAAACTCACTTCTGTACAGAGTCATTATGCTACCAAGCCTGAGGCTCTCCACACACACTCATTAAGATAACACCAGAGCTGCTGGCCAAAACGCTGGAGATGCTGTGCTCTGAGTACAAGAGGCTTACTTGTTAAACAAGTAAACTCCGTTTACTTATGAAATAAGGTGAAAGAAATACCCAAAATCTCAGGCTCCTCAGCCAAGAGTTCAAATTATTTCAAGCACAGAACAAAGCAAACTACTGTTAGTAGAAAGGGTTGTGCTGGTTTGGGTTTCTTCTTAGTATTTTTATGCATTTGGGTAAAATCTCCTACTGAGTCCCTAAGAATACTGTTTTACAGGAAGTTAGTACACAACACAGGAATAAAGAGCTGTCAGAGCTGCACAGGCTCAAGCTGCAGATTGTCAGGGTACCTCAACACATCATTCTTCAAAGCCTACTCATGACAAAGCAGACCTGGAGGACAGACAGTATTTCCTTGAAATGCAGACAGTGCAAGCAACTCTTCCTCCCTCCCCTCATAAACAGCAGCTGGAAGGCAGGGTTTTTTTTTCCCTTGAATTTACTATGAGGAGCAACTCCTGGTGCTGAGGCCACAGAGGAGGCACTTGGCCAATGACAATCCTTTATTGACAAACATTGCCCATCATTCTCCAAAGCAGAGGAGGGTGGGATATAAAAGCAAGGAGATATTTGCTCCTTCAAGTACCCAACCCTGGCTGACGAGGCTTACCTGAAAGGTCAGTGGCTACCATATAGCCTAGCAGATTCTCAGGTCTGACTGCAGACACAGTAACTCAGGCTGTGCTTTAGGTTGCTTGAATTGACCCCAGGGGCAGTTACTTTTCTGTGCTGGTACAGCAGTTTACAGAAGTCTCAAGAGCAAACCCCTTCACATTTGGTTTGTTTCCAAGCCATCTGAATTTACTCTCCCGGTTTGTTTTTGCACTTCAAACCCAGCCATAAGTATCCTGTCCATTTACCTTCCTGCTCTTTGTGGTTCACAAAAGATCAGCATTCATAGACTAATTCACACTGCAGAAGGTCTGCAGGACTATTTGGTCACAATTCCTCTCCCTTTGACACCACCTGTAGGGAAGATTCGAGGCAAAAGTGGTTGTGTCAGTGAGAACTGTGCTCCTTAAACCCCCTGAGAGTTCAAATGATCTCCCCATGTCAGACAGGGGAAAGGACCTTTACCCCCAGCCAGGAACTGTCACAGAGAAATGTAAAACACAACTGAAACTTTATGGAGACAAGAAGCTTTGTCCAAATACCAAGGCTCTGGGCTTTGCATCTTCCCACATCTTACACAAATCAATTGTCAATGGTTCCTCACACTCACTGCTTCACAGTTATTATGGAGCCTCCCTATGCCTCCAAGTGCTGCTCTTCATCCTCTCTTTTCCTCTTCCCACACTCCCCTCAAGACAACTTCCCACCTTCCAGCAGGTTTATTGCCTCGCGTGTGCCCTGGCTGGAACACGTCACCACCAGCCTCAAACCTACCGAGTTAAGGTCTCGTTTATAAGAAGGGTAAATGTTAGCCAACCTCTGCAGCCTGAAACCCTGAACCAAGAGGCCACACTGTTATTAGTTTGCATGAACAAGCTCTGAAGCAGTCAGAGCCTTTCCTTGGGGCCCTGGCATTTAAGGGCCAGTTGGTAACAGACTGAGCCGGAGAAGACAAACTGGGTCAAGGTAGGCATTTAAACAGCAAAGGTTCTAAGTGCTCTGCATTAGAACACCAGATTTAGTGAAATCTGTGCCCTGTGTCTGGAATGCTGCATCCCCACCTACAGAGCTCTATGAGCAGACTCTAAAGATGCTATTTGACCAGCACTTTTTTACAAGAAGTCACTGAGCAGAAAAGCAACTCCGGGAAAGTGCTGCCATTCAAACAGCATTGAGAGCCACAGAAAATGAGGGAAAACAACTAGTTCCTGCTGCCTGGCAGCCAGAGAGATGTAAACAGAGATAGCACACTTGTACATTCACTTCTATTCTGACAGTTTCCATGCATGTGTTTGGCTTTGGCTGGCCATCACGCGCCCCCCAAGCTGCTCTGTCACTGCCCTCCTCAGCAGGGGAGGGAGGGGAGACTAGAGGATGAAAAAGAAAGCCCTTGTGGGTCAAGATAAATGCAGTTTAATAAAGCAAAAGCAAAGGCCACATGGAGAAGCAAAGGTAAGCAACAGATTTATTCTCTGCTTCCCATCAGCGGGCGATGCCCAGCCACTTCCCATGAAGCACATGTAGCAGTGGCTCCGGAAGACAACTGCCATAACAACAGCCCGGCTCCTCCTTTCTCTCAGCTTGTGTCGCCAGGCCATGGGCAGGTTGGGACAGTCCTGGCTATATCCCCTCCACTGCCCAGCACCAGCCCAGCCCCTGGTGGGATATCAGCACCTTTCCAGCTCAATACACACTGCACTATGGGCCTGCTAGGTGTTAAACTAACTCCATCTCACCCAGACCCGGCACAGTGGGACAGCCCTGCTTTTACACAGGGTGACAGAAGAGCTCAGCAGCACTTCAGATTAAGGGTAAACCAGGAATGGACACATATCATGGACAAATAGCCTCAAGAGAGGTGATGCAGGAGCCATCTGGAAATTAATACGGACCTTTATAAGTGTCTTTTGTCACAGTAAACTTCTCGCAAGGCAGTCCTACGGACAGAGTGGTGCACATGGCAGGAGGACAGCCTGCAACCACGGCAGGCGAGGATGAAGCCGATGAATGAAGCCCAGCACTATCCCTGCTACTGTCCACAACAAACACACTGCGACACACACCAACCCCAGGAGCTGCACACTGAGGAGCTGCACCTTCCTACCCCCCACCCGCAGCTCCCAGACCCCTTAAGGATTAAGATAATGAGCAGAAGGGCCCCACAAAGCCTCTCACACCCCCAAGACAGTTCTCCATAAGCACTTCAACTCCATCGATCCGCGTTGCAGACCCAGCCGCTCCCCACAGACCACCCCCCCCAACCCTCTCAACAGCCCCCTCACCCCAAAGCACCACGTTCATCCCTACAGGCCGCCTCCATTCCCCGCACACACACCCTCGGCACAGGCCTCCCCACCCACCCCAGGCTCGGCCTTCCCCGGCCCCCTCTCACCGTCCCCGGCGGAGAGGCCGTCGCCAAACGCCGCCGAGGCGAAGGGGTGCCCCTGGGAGTACTTGACGTCGCGGAAGAACTTCTTGGTCTCGCGGAGGTTGTGCTGCAGCCGCGCCAGGTGCCGGTTGTAGTGACCGAAGGAGCGGCACAGGTCCCGGATCACCCCGCCGGGACCCCGCCACAAAGGGGCCCCTTCACCCTCCATGTCCTCCGGGTCCGTTCCGCTATCCCCTCCCCACCGCGGGGGACACTCGGCCCCTGCCAGCCTGCCGCTCCCGGGCGCTCCGCCCGCCCCAACGGAACGGCGAGGCCGCGGCGGCGGGGCCGTCCTCGCTCCCCCCCCCACCCCTCCCGCCTCCCCTACCCCCGCCGCCGCCTTCCTCCGCAGGGGCAGCGCCGCGCAGACCGCGCCGTGCGCTGCGCGGAACCTTTATCGGAGCGCCGCGGGGCAGAGGGGGAGGAGGCCGGGCGGACCCCGGCCAGCGGGGCATGCCGGGAGATGTAGTTCAGGGCTGCAAGGAGCCTGCGCGCTTCTCGGGGCACGCTGGGAGTTGTAGTCCCATTGCGTCCCCGGGGGCAGGGCTGAGCTCGCGGCGCTCCCGGGGGGCGCAGGAAAGGTTTCATCGCTAATTACAATCCGAACCAATTAATAATCAATTAATAAACGATTAACACTAATTAACAACTGCATTGAAAGGAGCCACAAAGCCCGCGCCAAGCCCCAGCGTTCGCCCCGTCCCCGCGCTCTTGGCCCTGCTCCGCGGGCGCGCCAGCACCGCCGCCGCCACAGCTCCGCGCCGCCATCGCCGCCAATCACGGCCGCCGGCCCCGCCCC
>JASSUY010033879.1:0-49571 GCA_032466535.1 Forpus xanthops
TCTTTCCTTGTATTTTTCTCTTGTATTATTACTGGTGGTGGTAGTGGTGATTTATGTTATACCGTAGTTAGTAAACTAGGCCATTTGGGCATCTCTCTGTAAAAATCAGCCTTTACAAATTTAACACTGCATTGAGGAAATAGTTTTTAGTTAGGCACTCTTAAAGACAACTATGATTGTGTTATGTATTATGATACTCAGTATGCACTTGTATCCTTGTGTTTGCAATACACTGTTCACCGTTTCCATTCTCACAGCTGGACTCATAGAGACCATAGAATGGTCTCCATGCTGTGAACGGTATCTGAATACAGAAATAAGCAAGTGAAAATTCAGCAACTGAAATCCAGATTTGCTGTGGGTTTGAGCTAGCAGAATTCTTGAAATTGCTTTTGAGATCAGGATCCAGCTTTAAAATGGGGTTAGAAGAGGAAGAGAATGAAACTGGAATTAGAGATTAAACCAGGGTTTTCAAGTTTTGTACTTTGCAATCTTATCACTGACAGAGGGAGTGAGCAATTTTGAGGTCTGAAAGCCTTGGGATGAGATAGAGAGAAAACAAGAGAGGCAAAGATGCAAGAGAATGAGGAAAGAGACAGGATGATCAGGGCAGAGGAACTGCCTTTTGCAGTTGCTACTGGGGTTTGGATGACCAGAGCAAGTTCAGAAGTCCTGACAAAGGTAATTTGGCTGTCCACAACAGGTAAGCTGCTACTTTTGCTGCATGCTGAGGCAGGAAAAGAGGCTGGAGGGAGCCAGGGTCCTGCTTTCCCTGCTGGAACATGCCTAAAGATGATCCTGGGGATGCAGGATGGGCATGGGGCCACTCAGGCAGCCTGTCCTGAAAACTAGGCAGATGTCACTGAACATTTGTTTGAATTTATGAAGCAGTCTCATAGATTGGAAAGGAAGAACACCTGGTTTTCCTACTATCCATCCCTATGCAGAGTTAGCATCGTTTATTTTTTTATCTTGGCAAATACTTGAACTTCATACTTTTCCCAGGCTGTGAACCTGGAAAGGAAATTTCAGCTTATAAAAGAGGTGCAGGGGGCAGGGAGCTGCATGTACCTGGCACTTTTAAGGATGCACTCACCAGCTCTGGGGTTGGGGCCCAGGAGGCAGCTAATGAATGGTAATATGATCTGTCATCTTTTATGTGAGGTGAAGGAGTTTAGGAGCTGGACAGAGAGAAGGGAGTGTTGAGCCAGCCAGGAGCATGCACTGACTAGCACTAAGGCAGAGAAAACAGCTCTTGGAACCACTTCCATAAATTTTCTTTTCCTTGAAGCCTCTGACAGAAAAAAAAGAGAGTGAAAGGGAGGGAGGGAGACAGATGGAAGTGTGAAGAGAACTGTAGAACCTTGCAAAGGCAGGGATAGGCAATCATTTCCCATTCCAGCACAGCCACCTCCTGCGACAGGTGGAGAGCCTCACTTCTAAGAGCTTGATGCTCTCCTCCTCGGCCACCTCTCCCAGAGCCTGCCCATGGCTCAGGGTTGATCTTGGAGAGCTCTGCATGAAGAAACAAATAAATCACTGAAACTGGAGGACTCAGCAAGTGCAGCAAGCAGGCAGGGACATAGGGAGGAACAAGGTAGGGAATGACCAGGAAGCCCCCAGCAACAAAGCACCTCTGTGCATCCCAGCTGGCCATGAGGCTCCTTGTCCTGACAAGGACAAGTGAGGAGCCCCCATGGGTTTGTAACAAGCCCAGCCCCACACACAACTGTAGAATCATAGAATCATAGAATGGTTAGGGTTGGAAAGGACCTTAAGATCATCTCGTTCCACACCTCCCTGCCATGGGCAGGGACACCTCACACTAAACAGTATCATCCAAGGCTCTATCCAACCTGGCTTTGAACACTGCCAGTGATGGAGCGTTCACAACTTCCTTGGGCAACCTATTCCAGTGCCTCCCCATCCTCACAGTAACGAATTTCCTCCTTATATCCAATCTAAACTTCCCTGTTTAAGTTTTAACCTGTGAACCATCACCATCCTGGGGATGCAGGGATGCATCACCATCACCAGGGCCATGCACGTTTGGAGCAGCTGTAATGGGGCCTGAGAAATTGTTCCTTTCTAATACTCCAGTACGGAAAATTGTAAATCGCAGCCCTTGTGTAGAAGAGACTTTTGACTTTTACGCTGTCTTCTGACACTTTCCTTTTAACACTGTGGTTTTTATGCTGAGGAAGTATTTCTTAGGAAAATATGAATGGGAAGGAAGGTTAATAGAAACACATAATTAATCATCAAGTATTTCCTTTTTCATTTATGAGTGCTTTAAACAACAATAAAATACATAAAATAATTCCTTCTTTTCAACCTGCAGTCATAATGACTGGATCATTAACTGTTTCCTTATCCATCACCACAATGACATGCAGTTAGTTATACAGCAGCTCCTAGACAAACGGTTTGAAGACAAGTTGCTATTGCCATCTCTGTTTCACAAAAGTGTGAGCTAAGCAGAGGGACAAAGGGATTACCTCAGGAACATGAAAAAGGTCAGATCCAAGCTACTGTCAAGCAGTGAAATAATTTGCCTGGATTTCACCTGGAGATTTGGAGAAAACCCTGAGTCGGAGTGCAAACAAGCAAAAAAATATCTGCTGATGCCCTCAACATTTTTCTCCTAGGTTAAATCATCATTTCCTTCTTCTTGGGAGAGGGAAAGGGACAGTGGGAGACACAATCAAGAAGGCAAAGAATAGGACCAGCTAAAGTATATAAAAGTGTTAAACTGCTTTATAATGGTTCTAAGAAGTATTCAGTGAAAATATTTTGTGTCTGATAAATGTATGACTAAGGACACAGTAATATTCACAGAACCATAACTCTTTCCAGCAAAGACTTTGAATGCAAAACAATTCCGACAGCTTCCAGACAGAGAAAAGCAATTGGTTGCTATTACAATCACCATGGAAACTTCTCAGGTCTCTTTACTGTCATTCCAGGCAGTAAAGTGGGGGAGCAGAATATAGCATTGCTGATACCGCAGCAAAGACTTTTCTGCTGGCTTTCACAGCCTTCCAAAGCAGTCTGTTTCTTTATTTTCTACACTGACTCAGGTCAGTTGCTTTTAAGAAATCACAAAGGTCACTATAATGGGAATTGCCACTGAAAGATGAAGACTCCTTCCTAGCTAGGCTTTGTAGAAAACCCCAACCTTAACATTTTAATGGCTGAACGGCCCTAAAACTTTCAGGAGTGGACTTGTGGCTGAGTTTCCTACCAGCTTTCCTAATAAGAGCAGACATAAGTCAAGTTCCCAGCTGCAAGTCACAGTGTAATGCAACTGTACCACACTCCAGATGCCAGGTACGTGAGGACACCACGGAGAACACAGCAATAGGGTTACTATTACTGGAGTGACTTCTGTAGTGAAATAAACTATTAGGAGGATGCTTAGAAACTGCTAATTCCAAGAGTCTTGTGACATCTGAGTGCAAAGAGAGAAAAGTGAACAGTGATAGAAACCAAACTACCTGTTCCCTAAACTACCTGTTCCCTAATGTGTAGGTAATGATGGGAGAGGAACAAGGTGCTTCAGAGTTAAAACATGTGAAAAAAGAAATCACTTGTATTAAAGTAAGGACGTACAGTGTGTGTTCATTGCTGGACATAAAGATCAGTGTTGAAATGAAGTTTTTCTTCTGTAATCTACTGGGGAGAATAGTGGGGAGGATAGTGGCAACTTGGATTCTAGTCCATGTACTGTTTGGTGACCTTAGAAAAGTCACTTTCTTCAACTCTACGCAAGACAGGAATAGTCACTTCCTTTTCAAACTGGAATAGATGAATGAATTCTTATGGTTGTCATTTTGGTCCTCTGCAGTCATTTTTCTGTCAATTCAGCTCTTACATCACAGTGTCTGTCCTCTGACATAGGAGATGTGGAACAAGCTTAATCAGGTGTCATTTACAAAATGAAATGGGATTACATTTTACTTGTAGTTTAACAAGAACCCAAGTGTATTATCCACTGAATCATCACAATGTCAACCTCTTTAAAATTAATGTGGCTTAAACAAGTTGCAAGCTGTTGCTAAGGAAAAGATTATAATATTCTAATAATTATAACAGTGAAGTGTTGCAACAATCCTCTGATGGAGACACTCTACTTTTCGGAATTTTTCTCATGTTTATATGGATGGCATTTAATTTGATGGCTTTTCACAGGTCCCAATACAACGTTTATCCCTTATTTTCAAAGAGTAAGTAATGATATTTGTCAAAGGCCACAGAAAATCCTGGAAATGGGAGCTACCCTCAGTGTTTGTGCTTGGTCAAAACTATGGAGACTGGATTTTGGCTCTGTCTGCTTACAGGATTTTTCTGTAAGCCACAGTGATTAAAATGGAGTGTTTTAGGATGGCATCTGGAAAAATTTTTTCCTCCCCTTTTACTGCATTTGCTTAGTATAATTGAGTGTCAATGCTGCTGAGTGAGGAACAAGAGACACACTGCTTCTCAGTGTCAGTTTGGTGCATCTCTGTTCTCTCTTCTAAGGCTCTCAAAGGTTGTGCTTGAAAACCAGGGGGATAGGGTGGCAGTGGTGGGATATAGATTCTGTAGCTTCCTAAGTTTACCATTAAAAAGCATCTAATATGTGTTTATTAATGACTCGATGAGCTACATACTGTCGTGATTTAACCACAATGGGCAACTGAGCAAGACACTCCCTCTGGGTGGCATGGTAAAAGCATCACATGAGTAGAAGTGGGAAAACTCATGGGTTGAAATAAAAACAGCTTAATAGGAAAAGCCATAGCCACCTACACAAACAAAGCGAAACTAGGAATTCATTCACCACTTCCCATGGTTGGGCAGGTTTTCAGCCATCTCCAGGATAGCAGGACTCCATCACGTCATGGTTACTTGGAAAGACAAATGCCATCAATCTGCATGTCTCTATCCCCTTCCTTTTGTTTACCCCAGCTTTATACACTGAGTATGGCATCATATGCTATGGAGTATCCCTTGGGTCAGTTGGGCTCAGCTATCCTGCCTGTGTCCCCTCACAACTCCTTGCGTACTCCTAGCCTACTTGCGAGTGGGGTGGGTTGAGAAGCAGGAAAGAGACTAACTCTTTTTAAGCACTGCTCAATAGGAATCAAAACATCCCTGAATTATCAATACTGCTTCCATCACAAATTCAAAACATAGCCCCATACTAGCTACTCTGAAGAAAATTGACTCTATCCCAGGCAAAACCAGCACAGCTTCCTGCATTACCCAGATGATCTGGGCTTTCTCAGCACACAAGAGCGCTGTCTTTATTGCATATCCTTCAGGGCAGAGACTTTGTATTTGGCTGGCAAACAGGAACAAAATGTTTTAGTCGTCTATGACTAATGTGATGACTAAGTACAGGGTTCCAAATGGATCGCAGATCTAGTTAGGACAGTGTTGGGCAGGGTATGAAGAAGGGAACATCTGAAACCACTCTTATCCCCAGTGAAAGGGGGGCACAACCATCTCAACCAGCCCACCAAGAAAAGGGCTTGGCTGCCAAACAAAGCATTTCAAGGCTCTTATGGAGATCAGGGGTAATTTTGAAGAAATCCAAAGCTGGTAGTAAATGACTGCATTTTTAATGAATTTCCTGTGTACACTGATGAATTGTTGAGGAGCATAGGCAAGGGTACTGTGGTGATGGCCAGACACCACCATGACCCTTAAGCTAAAGAAGCTAAAGAAATAACAACCAAAAAACCTCAGTGACTAATGAAACAGGGACTCACAAGGCGGCAGAAGACGTTTAGTTTTAATTATTTCTGCTTCTTACTCTTTCTTAACCTAGACTGTTCATGTAGATGAACCAGAGATTTTAGATAGAAATTCCATTCTGTAGTAGCATACCTGATAACAGTCTTCAGCCTGCTAGTGTTTTGCTTGTCATGTGAGACAAGTTATGTGAAACACCGAGTGATTTTGAAACTATTAATGTTCAGTAGTAATAATGATAATAATAACAAAATAAATTAAACATAACTTTGCAACTCTTGTTACATGGGATTTTTTTTGCAATGGATAGGAAAAGACTTCAGTACATTACCACAAGTTCCCCACAGAACAGGGGCATCTAAAAACTTACAAAGAGTAGAGGGAAAAGCCTGAATTCCTTGATTCCTTCAGCTCTCCCTCTCTGTTTTTCTCACAATCTGATCCTGTAAGTTAGGAAACCTCTAGGATAAATAGATAAGCTCTACACATGCTTGCAGAACCATTTATAGACATAGATCTTCCACATGCACTTTAAAGAAAAAATGGTTGTTTAATGTTCTATGGCAGTACTGTAGGAAATGCACAGAGGTTGTTGACCTTCCACTGCTTCTCTATACCTAGAGCTGCAGCTTCTGATCAGTTCCTATCCTTACTGACACTTCTGCTGTGACTATTCTTCTTTGTTAATTTTGTCTTCCTGCTTGAAAAATTTGATGCGCAAGTTCGGTAGTTCTTGGGATTTTGTCAGATACTATTACTTTCTCTATGAAAGTATGTATGTGGCTCTGTGCTCTGCATAACCCAGGCTTGTGTAAAGATAAAACACTTTAAAATATGCAGTTGGGTTTTCTTTACCTTGGCCCTATTAAGGTTAGAAAATAACCACTCGTGCTTGTGTTGAAGGAAAGTGTTTCTTTTATGGGTTAGTGAAATAAGCTGTTCAAAACCACTAAATCCTTCCAAAATACCCTTGCAGAGCTGTCAAAACTAGTGAGACCATGAGTTAAATTATCAACAGCAGACTGTTAATGCTGCCAGAGTTTGAGGAAAGCATGAGTTTGACACTAAGACTATTCAGAAATGACATAACATTCTCTTAATCAATTAACACACATCATCATCTCAGGATGTAACCTTCCTTTTCTTGTTCTTTTCAATGTTCTTGTCCTTCCAGCAGCAGGTCAGTGTGCCTATGTTAATGAAAGCAAGTATTGTGCAAATAGGAATGGAAAGTCACTGGAAGTTTCCTTCCTGCATTTCCCTTTTGATCAAAAGAAAGCGGAGCTGATCTTGTGGCCGTTTATTTAGCAGAAATGTCCCATTTTCTTCTCTGGTACTTTTATGTGAAACTGTGATTGGAAAGATCACCTCTTGTAATTGCACACAACTCAAGTGAAGCCAGCTCAGAAAACAAAAAAAGTGCCAACAGAAAGGAAAACGTATCATAACACACTTGCTGAAAAATACACTGTCTTAACTGAATAATTATAAATAATTCCTCCTTTATTTTAAATATTGACTGTACAATTTCAAGTGATATTGCCCTTCTACACTGAAGCTAGTTGTTAAATGTCCTTTGCCACTTATAAAATCCAAAAACAATTGTTATGGGGTCTAGCACTACCTATGCCAGAAACAAAAACAATACAGTTTCTTCAAAGACAAAAAAATTCTAATACAAGAAGCATCTCATATAGAACAAAACCTTAAACTTTTGATGTAATGGGTATGTGATCTTTTCTTTCTAAACTGAAACAACAAGATTTGAAGATTTACTAAGTAAGCAGAAAATAAGACATGCATACACACTCCTAAGAAGGTCTGTAAATTGAGAATCACTCCTACACATACACTTTAAGAACTGCAGAAAAAGCTGCATTGTATGGAAAAGTCCACCTTGTTCTTGATGGGGATGAGATTTGTTCTGGGGAGAACATGAGGTTTGCTTGTCTGTGTATCTCAGGCTTATGAATTTAGTACTCTTAGGTAATTTTCAATTTGGTACCTACTTTTAGCAGTTGAACTCATATATTGTCATCTAAGAGACTGCTTTTTTCCAAGTGCTGAGTACCATCTGTGGCCCATATAATTTTCAGATGGCTCAGATCAAACGCTCATGGTGGCACTCAGCCAGTTTTCACTGGAGCTTGAACTAAACATGGAGAAAATAATTTGATGGGTTCAATTAGTACTTCCTAATTTTGCACATGAGGTTGAAGCCCTTTCCTTCTTGGGTTTTGAGGCAAAAATACTAACCATCAATTTGACACCATATGTAATTCTGCATCCTTGTAGCATTTCCAAACTATTCAAAATCAGTGTGTTGGGGATTTCATGTACACATTTTTTCTGCCAGGATCCAAATTTTGGGAAAAGTTTGGCTAAGTGGAGCACACTTGTCTTGAACTGGTTTTCAGTTCCCTGCTGAGATTAGGAGCAGTTCTTATTGAACATGGCAGAATTCCCCCAGTGCTTATTTGTGTTGCATACCTGTCACAATGTTGCAATGATGCTGTTATTTTTGGTTTTTTTTTTTCCCTATACAAAGCTTTTTAAAGAAAAGCCTGAAGGAGTGATGTCAGTATACGGATATTATTGACCTGATCATCTGACACAATATATAGCTCTATTTAAACTATACAGCTCATTCCATCTATTTTGTATGCAATGACCCTTTGGCCAGGTTACACAAAATAGATCAGTACCTAGGATAAACATCAGTTTTTCCTAAATAGTAAGTTCAGAAGCTCAGAATTAATTAAACACAAAGGCAGAAGGGCAGTTTGGTTCTGTGTAGCCATGCAGACTTATATCTTAGATTGTCTTGATAATGGAAATCCCCAACAAAGGGAAGTGGTTCGGGTGGGGAGAAGCACAGCATGCGACATCAGTAGCTTTTCTCAGTGCTTTGAGAGGAAAATGATTCTTATCCATGCTGGTACCTATGATGTTCTTCATTAATTTTCCCTTCACTTTAAGCCTCCTTGGAAACATATGCCATATTAATGTGGAAAGGGATGAAATGGATGCTTTCAAAGTTAAAAGGAATATATGCAATATACAGAGATTATATTGAACCACAGAGTACTGACTTCTGAATCCAAGACTTGTCAGGGAAGGAATAAATTCTCTTATGGGATGTGTCTTAGGCAAAAGTCTGTTTGAGATATCTTTGGGGCATTACATATTCCTTGTGAGAAAAGACCTCTGTTGAAAATCTCTTAAATTACCAAAATCTGAAGAGACCTCATTCCTCATGATCATGTTTTGATGGTCCTTCCTTGTCATTTAATGCTTTCCCAAAGAGAAAACTTAACTCATGGCATCGAAAATGGGAAATTCTAGGCACACACTCAGTTTTTACCAGTACTGTTGGTTTTTTAATGTCTCTGCTGCAAAAAGTACATTGATGCTACAGGAAACAGCTCCTGTAGTAGTTAGTTTTCATTCCCTGAATTCAACCTAATCCAAAGAAATAGGTAGAATAATTTTTAATTATTTGTTAGTACCACTAACATGAAATGTGTTGCTACAGACAAAAGCAGCTTTTGGTTACAGCAAACCGAAGTGAATAGTGTCAGCCTCTTGCAAGTAGGCTGAACACCAGCAAAATGAGTTTTCCCTAAGTCTATAAAATGTGTAACAGACTTAATAGTGAAGTTGGTGGAAGTTAGCCAAGACTACCAGTGCAGTGGATTAGGGAAAATTCTGCAAGTACAGCTTGAGGTCTATGGAATTCATGTACCAGTTGGAGAACAAAAGTAAATGCTATGAAGGAAACTATGGTGCCAGCTAAATATGCCCCTATTTAGTTCACAGTCTTAATAGAGCAAGATTAACGTGCAAGTAGACAAAATCTCTTCAATTCTATCCTAGCCTAGCAAATAACAATGTAGAAAAATTATACTGCCTTGTACCTAGTGGTCTTCTCTAGATGGTAAAAAAAAAATCTTTCTGCCGTTCTTCCCATTTTCCATTCTTTTTCTAGCAAAGCATCTCTTTCTTGCTTATTCAACTCGATTTGTCTGATAGCTCATTAACTATGGCTGATGAGTGTGTGTTAAGAATCATGGAAGATCACTGGCTGTTTCTTTAGTTCTGCGTTGCCATGGGAGGCCTGAACCTGTAATTTTTCTTCCCTTTAATATTCCTTGGGTGTACCTGTTGTGACCCTGCTTCAGAAGAAGTTGCTCCATCCATGAGCACTGCTGGGCTTAAGACCACAGTGGTCTTACGACCAGCATGCACTGGTTCTTTGACCCCCCAAAGAGTATCCCTTTAGGTGAAAAACTTAAGGTGTAAAACTTGAGGCAATTATTCTAAAGGGAAGCACTAGCATTCCACAGTGCCAAATAGTGATTAGGAGGGACTTTAAAGATTTAATAGACACAGCAACTTGAATGCTCTGCACTGATTCCCTGGAGATCCTAGAAAGGGTATTCAAAATCTCCCTTCTCCCACTGCTGTTGGTTGATGCTGAAATCAACAGCCAGAGAAATGTGAAATATATGGAAGGAAACCAAGCTCAGGTGTCAACCCAGGGAAAAAATGGTACAGCCAGGCCAGTGTGGGCAACCTGTGCTCATGGTGCTTACTCACAGCAGCCCTCACTTTCAATTAACAGAGGAAGGGTTCAGTTTGCAGAGCAGACTACGAAGGCTGGGGAGGCAATGTGAGACAGCTTCATTTTTGCAGAGCAGACTGATACATTCCATATGGCGCAGGAATAGTTTTTTGCTCCATACCTCTTTATCTAGGCAGGTTTGGATGGAGAAACACAGAAAGTGAGGAAACAGAAGGCAGAAGGAAAAGTCAGAAACCATCATCTGGCTTCTACAGAGGTTGAACACTATTTGGTTTGGCTTTCAGACGTGGCAATTTAGCAACAGGAAATGTCAGCTCATTAGAGCCATAGTATGGCATCGTCTGATGATAGCAGTCATTCCTGCTGGCAGGGCTCCAGCCGTCACACTCAGTGGGGAAACGGCATGGTTTGATATGAATGTCTCGATTTCATTTTTAAGACAGACCAGTTTAGTGGGCTAGTTGACTTGGCAGGCTGTTAACAGAATTAATTTGATTGCCTTGGCAGTAGTAGGAAGATGCATGAAGGAAACCTTCTGGTTCTGTTGCCAGCATTTAATACCAAATGAGCATCCTACACTATTGAACTGGCACTGGATGGAGCATGTGTGAGGGCTTGCAACAACTTTACCAAAAATAGTAAGTGCCATTTGATGTTGGCAAACCTGTGTGCTAGAGAGAAAACAAGCTTTCCAGTTAAAGCCAGTCAGAACTTCACCCCACAGGCCTGCTATTTGTCATGTTCCGGGACTGTGTCATTTTTTTATTCATGCAGTTGTAAAAGTACAGCTTTGTATTATCTGCAACTGAATTATATTAGAAGCCACAACTGTCAGCTGTTGATGGAGACTGTTTCCACTGAAGGATAGACACCTGCGTTAATGATAGCTGGATTTTCTGTTAAACTTGTAGTCTTGGCATCCAGCATGTTACTTTGCAGGAAAATGCACTGGGGAGAGTATGGCACATGGAATTCTGCACTTTACATATGTAAAACTCACATCTTTGTTTTGAAAAAATAAAATACCACTTGGCACATGACTTGTTTGCATAAATGCCTTTTCTTTAGCTATCTAATGTGATATAAAGGGTGTTCAAGAAACAGCTGTGTATCTAGTAGGGTTTAGCTGATCCTTCTGAGCCAGCGGTCTTTCTCAAAGAAAGACCATTTACCATTTACTAGTAGTAAAACAGGAGTGAGCATTTTTCATTCAAAGGGCTGAAAGTGTTTAAAAGCATGCAGAAGAACCAGTTGCCTCTCCAAATTTGAAGCTGCATCTCAATTTCCATGGTTAGGCCAGTACTGGCTTCCCATCCAAAACCAACACAAAATGGAATATTTGTCTTGAAACTGGCACATGACCCATGCCTGAGGAAAAGGTTTTCTGCAAGATTTGAGGTGAGGTGCAATAAAAGGCTCCTGATTTTGAGCACCAAAATGGAGATGTTTCAGCAGTCCAGAAAAGCCCATTCCTCTCACTCCCTTTCTCTCACTGTCACACATACTCAAATCCTTTCCCTGTTCTGCCATGTTGTAAAACCCCTGGGTCCTCTGTGGAGCCAGAACAAAGCTGGTGAAGCTAGAAAATGGTCAGGTGTACTTTTTCTCTGGCACAGATAGGCTCTAATAGCGCCAGACATTTCTGGTAGCTAAAAGGTGCTTTGGATTCCTGTTTCTGGCAGGCATACCTCTTGGCCTGTGTTTTTATAAAGGCACTGTATGGTCTGTATGGTACCATGAGATTTCTTAACCTTTCCAGGGAAACACACTTACTTTGCAAAAGCCAGATTTTCATTCTTCACACATGTACTATGGTTTGACAAAAGAAAAGGAATATTTTTGTGAGAAACACTGAACCACTGCAGTTATTTTCATTTGGCAATATTAAAGAGTGAGTTACTTCAGCAGCTGCAGGATTACCATTACTACTTTCTTCAATTCTGTTTGCTCCTTATCGCTATGAATTAAAAAATGCCTGGCAGAATGAGGTTCTGCTTTTTCCTTGGGCCATTGTGCAGCTTGCTAGCTTTTGAAAAATCCCATTTTTCATCACTTTTTGGGTTTTCAAAACCTGAAGAAGTGATGAGAAAGTACAGAGTGGGAAAAGGAAAAAGACGGCACCAGCCTCCTAGGTTTTCAGCTGCAGGTGATGGCAAAAAGGAGAAAAAGGGAGAAAAGGAGGGGAAAAAAAAAGGAAGTTAAAGAATTGATACTTCTTGAAAAATTATCCACAAAAGAGTTAAAGCAGAAAAGACTATGACAAAGTCCATTTTTACACTTACAAGAAAAACATTGATCCCCTATAGAATCTGTTAACCAATTCATTAAAGATAGATCAAATTCAAAACTCTGGAAGCTAGGTTTCAGAATTTATGTTATCAATGAAAAACAGAAAGGAATTGAGCGGGAAACATAAGCAAGTTCAAAACTGACTTTAAAAGTTCCTTGTTACCCATTTCTGATGCTGGTTGGATTATTTTTGTTTGGTTGGCTCTTTAATAAGAATTCATTCTACCATTCCAACCTTCTATGATGTTCACTGAACCTTAACAGTTCCTGTTTATATATATACGCACACAGAGGTACATAGCATGTTTCAGTGCTATACACACTTATATTTCTTCCAACAGACTGAAGTGCGTGCAAACAGAGGAGCATACATCTGCATGCACATGGGAGCATGGAAAACTCAGGAGCAACTAATGGAAAAAATTGCTAAGTTAGTATTTTAATGGCAATTTCTGGAGAATAAATAGGTAGTTTTTACAGACAAATCCACACTTCTGGGACAACAGGGAAGACAATTCTTTATCCAAGCATCCCCAGGACCAGTTTATGGCTGCTAGAGCCCAGTAAAAGGTGGTTTGTCTGCATGAGATCATACAGCAGTGGCATCCAAAAGTTTTCTGGTTCCTCACAGTAAATCAAAGTGGTCTGCTTTTATAATTCAGTACATGATTGAAGAAACAGTAGTGTGACCAGTACTCTGCAGCTTTGCTTGCCTGCTCTTTCTTCTGTACACCTGCAAGGACAAATGGGTGGGGGGAAATTAATTGAAAAGGGTTATGAGATATATTGATTGTAGCCTGTGTGTGTCTTGCCAGCCATTCAGCAGCTGCCACACAGCTTTGATGGCTGTACCCTTGGATGAACAGGGGAGAGCTTCTCGTTGGTGGAAAAGAAATTAAAAGGGACAAACGTGATTTCTCCACCAGCAGTTTATCACACTGGCTCTGCAGAGGCAGCACTGTGAGAGAATGGGACCATGACCTGATCAAACAGCTGTGGCCCTGAATGCCTGGGTGGGGAAAGAAAGGGGGAATAACAGCTCCAGCAGTTGGAGCAAAAGGGAGGCAGGGAGCACAAAAGGGATTGCTGCTGGCTACTTCTATGTGTGGCTGGGCACAATTCCCCCCATGAGTTCAAAAAGGGCACCGAAGCCTGTCCCAGATTTCAGCTAGCAAGGCAGGGAGCTGTAGCTTGTACAGTCCTTATCCTTATCCTGATGGCTTTGGCCAGGATGTCTTTGGATGATACAAAGTAAGGATGGGTGAGAAGAGGGCTGGTATGAAATAGCATGTAAGCTGTGAGGAAGGTCAGCCTGAGGGGAGGGATGGGCAGTGAACTCTGATGGGAAAAAACATCGCAGACAGGGAGGAGGAAAGGGTAAAAACCCAAAAATCATCTCCTTTTTCAGCTTAATGAGGACACCATGAGAGTAACTGTGCACCAATAACTGCAGTGCAAGTCCTTTGACTCTACTTAAAGAACTGAAGATCTAATCTAAAATTTATACATTCTATTTGTTAATAACCAGTGGTCTGGTTCCCAATGAAATTTTACAGCTGAATGTTTTCTTCTGAATATTTTCAGTCAGTGGAACTTGAGTAGTTGTAGCCTTAGGATGTACCTTAAAAAAAATTAATGCCCTGAGTTCAGAGCATAATGAGCCTGCTGAAACAATAGTGACAATATTAAACACAAGTTTCTGGTAAGATGACTTAGAAGTAAATTACATACAGTTTCAGAGCCTGCACCTGGCCTTGGTGATGCCTGGCATGTCTTTGTGTGGCTTTGCATTCATATTTTCCTAGGTTTCTTCATGCCTGCTTTCTCACACTCACATGAAAATCCCACACAAGTAGGGAGGCTGGATGACTAATTGGTGGCATAAAAGAAACAGTGACAGTGAGTAAAGCTCTCAGCAGCACAAATGGAAATAAAACCCCCACAAAACTGGCGTTTAGGGAAGAATTATCTGAGCTGCAGTAATCAAAGAAATTACAGTTAAATGTAAAGGGCTGGAAATGTCCATAAAAATACAACTGTTGTAGGACTTTTACATTCCTGTTTCCTCTGCTGGCTACAAAGTGGCTTCACGTCTTTGAATGTGTTTCAGAGGTTTATTGGATGTAGTGAGACAGCTGTAGTGCATGGAATACCACTAGCTGTTGATGCCTGTGCTCTAATGAGCTTAAAATGGTATAGAGTGGGAGTACATGCAATTATATCCTTATTAATGTGTTAGATTTGATGGGAATTACTGGCCTTGCTTAATGTCAATGTTCAACAAGTTAATTTGACGTAACTGAATTAATTCCTTTTCCAACGTAATGGAAAGTTAAACATACATCAAATACAGAAATGAAGCTAGGTTGGTTTTGTTGGCTGATGTGCCTTGGGATGCTTTGAAAGGAAACAAGAGCAGGAATCTAGTAATTGCCAAGAATGGCTTTAGCCATGTTTGCCGCCAGAAAAGCTGTATCTTACCACTGAGTCCCCCTACTCAGTGCACTGAAACCCTCAGTGATGCAGAGGTTTACCTGAATGAACACACCATCCCTCTCTTTCACACATTGAGAGAATTCAGTATTTTGTGGAAGAGAGAATATGATGCTGGGGGAACATGATGACATCTAGGAGTAGCATGAGTTTTTTTGGAAAGTCCTCATTCAATTGGAAGTAGCACAGTTTTACTCTTTGATGTTCTTATAGCAACTTGATGTACTCATCACCTGAGCTCTGGCAACTGTCAGTGTGAAAAGCAAAGGGATGCACCATTCCCATGCACGTTTTTTCTAAAGTATCCAGAAGGCAAGGATACTGCAGGAAGTGTATTTGCCAGGGAAAGACAGATCTTTCACTACGGCCATGGCTGCCCAGTTGCGTACCCTTGCGTTCAGTCTAGAGGAAACATCTCAGGATGATTAAAGCCTGTTTTTCTTTTGGAGGTTGAAGGTGTATAGAAAAGCAGTGAATGCCCCAACCTTGTGTACCTGTAATCACTTCACATGATTTTGCTAGCAAATGTATTTGTTTTTATAGTCATGCTCAGTGTCCTCCCAGGGTCTGAGAAGGCAGTGTATGTTATAGTGTTCGCAGCAATAATGAGGATTTCGCATTTGAAAGAGATATATTTGTTTTGTAGGTGACGCACCTTATGAACAGGGTCGTCACTTCCGCAAAGTTATCATAGAATCATAGAATAGTTAGGATTAGAAAGGACCTTAAGATCATCTAGTTCCAACCCCCCTGCCATGGGCAGGGACACCTCACACTAAACTGTGCCACCAAGGCTATGTCCAACCATGCCTTGTAGTGATATTACTCCAGTAATATATGAATATAGGAACCTAACAGTTACATTTGAATGTTAAGTCTGATTTCAAATTTATTGTTAATACTGAATTAAAATTTGTATTAATTCTCAACTTTAAAATTAAAGAAGTACTTTACATGGGTTAAGAAACAAATAGCTGATATTAATGATTGCACAACCAAAAATAACTTCCAGTACTCAAGTATAAAATTGTTTCTCCAGCAGCAGCCTCCTTGACTCTGGGCCTGCTGGCCAGTCTGAAGAATTCTCCACAGGGCAGAAGAGGAAACTTATTGAGTACATAAATCATCTTCTTCCCCCAGGGTATGTCCCATATAGTCTATTTAATGCAAAGAGAGTTCTGTGGAGGCAGATCCTGCAACACTGTTTTCAAAACATTGAATAAAAATCTGTGGCTGAAGCCCAGGACTGCAGTTCAAGACTACATTTACAGGCAGCTGTTAGGCACTGTATTCAGCATGCCAAACAACCCATCCAGAAGAATGAACTCTACTTCATCCAACAGACCACCATCTTTGTAATCTATTAACCTGCACTCTAAATCACTCTTCCATCCTGCCTTCTACTATTCCATATTCCCATAGGCAAGGAAATTCTGAACTTTTTGCTTGCTTTCATTTCTTTAGCATTCTAATTTCCACCAGCTTGCTATAATCAGGTTTACTTGAGGCAGCTCCCTCAGATCAACAACCTTTTTCTGACAAAGTAGACCCAAGAAAGAAACCAAGGAAGAATCTAAGGCTTTCCTAGAAAGACATGGTTGACCCATCTCAAAACCTTGCCGATAACAAGGGTTTTCATTTTATTCTTCATTCACATTAAGACTTTCAAACACATAATTTTTTGGTACTCTAGGACATCACAGCTTTTGTGCAACTTTTACTCCAAATCAGTATGTTTCGTTTCTTTTCCAATTTCAGAATCTATTCCTGCCTCTTTAGCTTCTGTCCCTCTAGGCAAATAAGTAGTTCTCCTTCACTACAGTTTGTCATTGTTTTTGTTTTCCTTCTTTTTTTGTCTTTTGTACTGCCTCCATGTTGTTGTCCATTGATTTTGTTCACACTGTAGCTTCCTTCCTAGAATACCTGCAATGCTTTGATCATTCTCGTCTCCCCTTACTATTCAGCTCCTCAACTGGAAAAGATATATGAATACCAGAAGTTTTCCATGCTAGGTAAGAGCAACTTTCTCCTTGGAGACATTGTCTGTCTTATGCAGTTTTGCATTTTTTCCTTGTTATTAACACAAATTGACAATGAAAACTGCTTATGGAAATCTGAGACATTATTCTCACCATAAAACATTTACTGAAGCAAACTACACCCAGCAAGCAAAAGGATGTATATAAGGGGAACAATATAAAAACTATTGGCAGTGTGCAGGTTTATTTTATGCAGATGTACAGTTTGCATATTATGGGACTCAACTGCACTCAAGTTTCTAATAACTTCCTTTTTTGCTTGACCAGTTTTCTTCATTATTTATATGCCGCTGCAGAATTCAAAGCTGTTATTGCAAGCTTATACATGGTTTTAAAAAGACAACAGGAGCAGAAAGCCTTATTAATTTCTTTGTATACATAGGGAAAGCAGCCAAGATTATGAATATCCTTGGAAACAATATTTATAGACTAATAAACTTTTTTTTCCGTGGTAACTTTTCTGGCTATTCTCTGGTCATACTCTGCAGCATCATGTCTTTGTAATTGCCGGTATACACATGCCAAGATTTCCTGATGTAGCATTAAGACACCTTTGCCTAAACTTTCCTGGCTGTGCTGTTTCAGGATCCACATAAAAACTAGCAGTCATCCTTACAGCCAGATTTGTTTCCCTGAGCCTGGTAACCAACCTGGCTGATAGGTGAGAAGGTCACACAGTACAGTACAAGTGCATTGGTGCAAGCAGACTTGAAATGTATTTAGAGGTCTAAGATTTGTGCTAGCAGAGGCCCCAGGATGGGAGGACTTTGAATGTGGTTTACCTCTCTGATGCTAAACTGCAGTCTTTATTGTTGTTATTGTTATTCCAAGGAGCTATAATAATAACAATTTTCAGCTAATCTTTGTGTTTCCCTTGATGTGCTGGCTGGAGAGGAGCACAGACAGGGGGACAGGCACAGAAGTGGGGTCTTTTGGGCATGCACCTTTATTTCCAGATCAACAGATTTCTTTTGACCTGCCCTAAACTCTGGCCTACTCACAGGAATAATGCCTGCATGAGAGATACCTCCAGTATTTCTTAGTCCCTTTGTGATGGCTCTTCCAGATCACTTTTGTTTCTTTTTTTCCGCTGTAGAAGCAAAGCCAAGAGATTTGTGTGACAGGATTCATGAAATCCCAGCTGCGCCATGCACATCATGGTCCCCAAAAGTCAGGAGAATTTCCAAGGTGGGTAGCACGAGATTTCCCCAAGAGACCAGTGCCATTTGCTACAGAAATGGAGCCTCACCCTTCTCGCAAGGTGCTTAAAAACCACTAGGACTCATAGTGTCTCAGAGTATGAGAATGGTGCTTGTTAGCGACCTTTTCCACAAGGAGGCCCTAAAAGTTTGCTACAAGGCGCATATATTGCTGGCATCAGGAGGAGCTGTGAAGGTTGCTGTCATGGGGGTGGGCTTCACAGTTCTGGTTGCCACATGGCTTTGACATGTTTCACCCGAAATAGGGCTGAACTGAATGTAAAAAATTAGCTTTTCCTTTCTGAAGTTATTTAGGGTGATTCTAGAAGTCTCTTTTAAGGCCTTTCACTGGCTTGTGAGGACAAGTTGTTGAAGGCACTGCCATGTTAGCTCCCCCAGGAGGAAAGGGTTGACTCTGTAGTGACACGTGGGGAGGCAACAGGGCTTCTTTCTCCTTTAAGGTAAAAAAAAAAAATGCCCAAAAGAGAAATTTGCATCCAGGCACGATGCTGTACTTTTCTAAGCTTGACTTTTCTCTCAGTATAACATCAACTGCAAAGGCCCACCCAGCAAAATCAAAAAACACCAGGAAATCTGTCACGGGGCTCCATAGGGGCAGACCTCCCTGCTCCTTCCTGCAGTAGGCTTGGTGGGGGGAAGTTGATGCCATCGATAGAAGAGCCAATCCAGACAGAAAATTCTGCCTAGAGGCCATGGCACTATAAAGATCTCAGGCTGACCCTAAGGGAGCTGGATTACCATTGCCAGTCAATATTTCTATGGTTTGTTGACACTTTTCAGCCATGGCATTTCAATGACAAATCTAAGCTGGTTTTATATCCAAAGCTTCAAGTTGAGCAACTCTTTTTTTTTTAATCCTCACAGAATTTGTTTCAAAAAAATAAGAAAATGAATTTTTAAGCTGCTTCTATTAAGGATATTCTTCACAGAGAAAAGATCATGTTGCAAACCACCAAAGAAATACAGAGTATTTCATCTGATTATGTCCATTGCCATTAAGACCTGTATGGTTTCCAGCTGTTGCAGACTAATACTGCTGTAGTATTACAGTTTCACAGTTGTGAGTTTGCTAGACAGCTTTCAAGCTGATGGTCATGTGAGAGCTCTGCCCTCAGACCATTGCCATATGCACTGGTATTAATGGGCTGTTGAGATACTGTATCAACACATGGAATAAACCGAGATGCTTCCCCAACACAAACAGAACACTTTTTGTTTTTTATCCTCAAGAAAGGCACATTACCAGATTTTGAGTTGAAGTGAAATCATTGCATTTGTTGGATTATTTTGTGAAGAGAATAATCAGGGAGTCCAGAAAGCCTGGCTTTGTTACTGCCTACTCATGAGCCATGCCATTACCTGAGGAGAGTGAGTTACCACCTCTTTGCCTGCAATTCACCACAGAAACTGAAAAAAAATCAAAGAAAATCAATATCCTTCCCCACTTCTTGCTTTTGCCAAGTGTTTTCAAAAATATTCAGGCAAAAGGTGGTGGGCAAGTAAGAACTATTACGTCAGAAAATATTTCCATTGTTGCTGGTTTGCAATGAGCTGCAAGAGGAAAGCAACAATTTGACACCATCACTTTGAAGCGAGGGATAGAAGCAGCGTTGCTTGAACTAAAAAGGGATTTGTTTTATTTTGTTAATTGTAGTTCTTCTGAAAAATGATACCTAGCCTGCCAGTGAAATGTTAATTAATGTTAGGATGTGGTACACCATATAATAAATGCTCCTGTTGAGGAATGTGAATGAAGAATAAATTGTTTCTGAGGTGTTGATGGCTAAACAAAATTGCTGTAGAAGTGGGCGGCATATAAGCTTGACTTTGCATTTTTGCAAGCTCTTGCCTTGCTCTTTATGTTCATTAGCTCATTTTCCATGGCGTAAAACTGAGGAAGAGAACCATCCTTCCATTTTAGCCACCACAGGCATTCCCATTCTGAGCCTGAGGTTTTTAGATGCAGCATTTTGGGGGATGGGGAAGTGCTCCAAGCAGCATTGTTAAAAAATTGGTACATAATGAACAACCATCAGTTTAAAAAGGTAATCAATATTCTGGTTTTCACAATGTAATTTTATCAGACACTTTGCAAGTTTGTCTGATTGTATGTGGCATTGTGCATCTTTGGCCCCACATTGATGAAAACTTTTACATTCAGTCTAGAATTGTCAGCAATTTGAGTCTTTAACCTCTTCAGCTTTACTCTCATTCACTGCTGTTGTTCAGACAGAAACATGACATATAATTTACCATTCAGGGAGGGAATTTTCCTTTCTGTCTGCTCCCTCATTATTTAGTGAAGTTTTCTTGGTCTATCACAGTAGCTTCTGGCTTTGCATTTAAGAGTTTTCCCATACAGACACATGCAGGAGCACCTTGCTGCTCTATATAGATACTAGTGTGTGGCACTTTGTGGCAGGCACCCACCCCCGACTTCTCCCATCCTCACCCCCTTCCCAGTTGTCTTCTACTGCCATTCTTGATTTCTCCAGTGCTGGCAGTGGGAGCTCCAGGAAGGTACAAGAGCAACAAGTTATATTTCAAAGAGTATGCAATTGAATATTTTAAGTAAGTGCCCTATACCTGGCAGTGTTCAAGGTCAGGTTGGACAGGGCTTGGGGCAACAAGGTCTAGTAGAAGGTGTCCCTGCCTGTGGCAGGAGGTTGGAACTGTATTGTCTTTAAGGTCCCTTCCAAAGCAAACCATTTTATGATTCTATATGATCTTCTTGCCACACTGCTCCCAAAGCCTTTGGCTTGAGTAGCTGGAGACTTATTCTGACCATCTGCTGGATGGCTTCCTTTGCTCACAGCTCTCCCTGGGTAGCTTCAGCTGAGCATAGAAGCTACCTCAACATCAACTTCAGGTATCCACCAACCACTCAGGTACACCTAGTCAAAAGTAAAAACACACTACTGACGTATCTAAGTACTGATGTACTTACATCCTGGAATAATAAGCATCCCATGATCCCAAATTGTGTTATATTTGATGTGATCATATAAACAACTGTGGAAAGCATAATCCTCATAGATGGAATTCGTGAATCTAAGGCAGAGGAACATGTCTGACTCTCACTTAGTTGCAGGTAAGCTCAGTCATATTATTCTGGGGAATTCAGTCCCTGGTGAGGCTTTTTTCTCCCTTTTGTTTTCCAAGAAGATGAACACTGAGAACGTGTTCTACTACCCATGTGAGAATAATCTGTGGGCTGTCTGAGCTTAAAATCAGGCTTTTCAGCAGGTATGTTTTATTCAGCTGTTGTAAAGACAAACCTCCAACAAACTGTGAAAACGATGAGCAGTTCTATTTCATGAACCCTTCCCAATGGATGAGCTCAGACTCAAGATGTGTTCACTTCTCTAGAAAGTAGGAAATCTGAGTATGAGCAATGAAGGAGGAGTATCTTCTCTGCTGGAAGAAAAGTAGGAGAAAGATACATTGAAATAGCTGTGAGTAGTTACTCTCATTCAAAGTCAGAGGAAGGAGCTGAGGGTCAAAGGAAGGACAGCGAGTCCAATCAAGGGTGTGTGTACAGACAACTTTCGTTTGTCAGCTGGCCAATGTTAGTGTCACCGTGCCATCAGCAGTCCTTCATTTCATTAAGAAATGTCCAGTAGAGCACAGCTGGATTGAGGAACAGTTCTGTACCTCAGCAAACAGCAATGCTTTTCCAGCTGTGGTCTCTGGGGTAGGCACAGCAGCTTCCATGCAGGTGCCTTACAGTTGCCAGATGTTGTGGTGACAGCCTGTGGGGAACATCTGGCTGGGAATATAGAGCTCACCAGTCTGACACCCTCCAGGGCTTTCTGAGTAGAGTATGTGGTGGTCACAGGTTTTGCCTGCACAGTGGAGATGTTTTTCCTGCCAGTATGATATAGCAGCAACTGAGGAAAAGGCAAGAGGATTAACCAAACCTCTTGTGAGAAGAATATTTCACCTAGAAAATGCAGTTTTGAAAAATGTAATTGTATTGTGACCAAAATGCTTAATCTCATGGAACAATGTGGTTTCTTCTGTGGAAGGGGGAAAAGGAAGAGTGTAATATCGACATACAGAGGTATTCTGTAGTGAATTGCATCTTCCAATGGTTGATTTTATCCTTTCTAGAAATACTTTGGAACTCTTATGCTATTGCATTTTAAAATCCCTGATCCAAAGGGAGAGCAACTCTGTAATAGTATGTAAAAAAATAAAAACCATAGCATCATAGAAACATAGAATCGTTAGGGTTGGAAAGGATCTTAGGATCAACTAATTCCAACCCTCTTGCCATGGGCAGGGATGCTTGATAACAATTCTGTTTACTGATTTCTCTGTATCATTATATAATTTTTCTATAACCCTGTTGCCTTTAATTTCCATAGGTTAGTAAGTTTTGCAATGGCACTGTTTACATGGCATAGTGATATGCTTTTTGGCAGTTCCCATGTTCTAGGTTTGCATTATATTTCATGTGGAAAAGCAGAACTTTCCCAGATGTACAATCACAAAATGTTGTGGTTTTTTGATCTTTACGTGGATATAGCCAAAACAAGGTTTTATTGATTGTAAACCAATGTAAGCTCATTTTATCAGCGTTGAGCAGAGTACAGAACTCTGTACTCTTTGTTTTTTCAGCCTCCAAGAATCATTGCTTATTTCAGAAAATGGTAATGTGTGAACAAAGGTCTTAAAAAGAGAACTTGGGTAAGAGCTCCCTTTTTTTCCAAAGTCTATCTCCACTTCCCACACACATTCAGCTTGCTTCTGGATATGTACTTAAGACAGAGAGAGCTCCAGGCTGTTTGTGCAATGAGATTGGCAGGAGGCAATCTTTATTTCAGTCTCACAATTGTGCCCTTAGAATATAAGCTAGGAAAATAACTGCTATGATAATTAAATTATCTGAAAAGATACCGATTAAAATAAACAGTTTCACATCATCGCAGTAATAGGAGTGATCTTACTTTAAGAAAGTGCTTTTTATCTTGAAGACTTACAGAGCCCCCACAGCCTGACATGCACTACACCTGCTGAGGCAACTGAAGGGCAACTGAAATCCAGTTTTGGAACAGGAAATGCATGATTATTATCAATGCTGTTTTCCAGAAATGATGTGATGTGCTGTTACAACCAGAGCCATTGGCAAGGCGATATGTGGATATAGTGGTTGTTAATCAGTATCCAGATCTTTGTCTCTACACAAAGACTTCTTGTGTACTCATTTCCAGACCATATACGACTTTACCATCACAACCTGACAGGGCTACAGAAATCTGCAACCTATCAATTAATCTAGAAGTAATAAAAATATATGCTTTACTTGCTTCAAGATTAATTTCCTTGGAAGAGATGGAAGCACGCATTAAGATTCAAAATATGCCCTCTTAATGATATTTAACATACAAAAAGCAATGGGCAGATCACCTAACTCTGTCAGATCAGATCCCCAAAGGCAACATCCTGGAAGAGCATCATCACACCATCATATTTTTACACCTCTGCTTTTCCTTCTTTGAAAATACATTTATACAACTCTGTTGAAAGAGAGGAACAGCTCCCTAGGCTCCTTACCCGAAGAGCAGGTAGCCTCATCTCAGTCATGACAGTGTAGTCATAAGGTCTTTAGTTAGCCTTGGCTTGGTGTACATCTAATTTGACTTAGAATTAATAAATTGATTAAGAATTAATAAATTTACTAAGAATTAATTTTAGTGATTCATAGTGATGTTTCAGATTTCCTTTCACTGAGGAGTTTCATTATTTGTATCCAGGTTATTCTCCTATTGCTACGTACAACTTTCACAAGTGCAACAGAAGGAAAGGAATAAATGAAATTCAGCAATCCCTGCTTTTCCAGCTGCTTCTTTTCATCCCCTCAGCTTCACACCGTGGTCATAGGCCCTTGGTTGAGGACCTTACACAGAATGCTGTGAACTGAGCCTTGGGGTACTTGTTCCTAAAATGGAGTGACCAAGAGATTACAAGGTTTGATGTGCATGCATCTTAGACATCTGCATTTGCAATGTTCCCAGAAGCAGTCCTGGTAAATGACATCGCACTGTTCCTGTTCCATCCAGCTAATGTTTTTCTCAATCTCTCTCCCACCAGTTATACACAGAATGTCTCATTCCCACTGGTGTCTTTTGGGTTTTTTTTTAAAGTAACTCTTGAAGAGAACAAATCATTTCTGCTTGTTGCGTCCACAATACTGTGTGTAAAGATGAACACAGAAGTGTAGCTGAGAATCTACCTATTATCCTCTTGTAACTCTATCTCAGGGATAGACAATTCAGGTAGGCTTTGATTTTCTAAAAAATTTATGTGTATCAAAAGGGATCTTGTGCAGGCAAAAAGCAGCAAGTTGATTTTTCCAAGAGCAGATTGCCATTTTAAGCAGTTTTCGGCTTAAGAAGTGAAAGAGCTCAGGGCTATACGCACACCATAATGATTGCATTTTGTAAGAAAATACTGTGCCCATCGGTCTCAAAGTTTCAGAGCCAAGACAAGCCATATTTGTGCTCTTTAAGTCACAATCCCAAGCTATTCTCACCACCATAGATAAGGGATAGCTGATCATAGAATAACACTGATTTTAAAATAACTAACCACAGCAAAATTAAAATGACCTAGTCAAGTAATACAAAGAGTATATGATTGACAAGATAGCTGTTCTTTGAAATGTACAGAAGGCAGTGAATAGAATCTTACATCTATAGGATATTTTCTATCTTAAAGCCAAGAACAATGATCTGACATCTGTCCTTTCTGAGTTATAAAAGCTGCAACAGCTCCCTCCCAAACAAATGCCACTGGAAATGATAGCAGCAGTGTGCTCATGGTTTGTAATTATATCGTGGGGTTCTCTTTTTTATTTTTAAGAGTGTTTCTCTCTAATGTAAATAACTGTGCAGGGTGGAAATGGAAGTTTTTGTGTCTTACACTTGTGCTTGGGTGGATTTAACTTACATTTGCATTTCCTTGGGGTGGGCAGTGAGACAAGGAAATGCAATATCAGCAGCTCCAATTTCTAATTTATCTTTGTCCACATCGAAATTCAAGTGCAACTAAGATTTTTTTAGACTGTAATCTAGATAATGTTACCTAATGCCACAGAGTTCAAACAGCTGCCAAGCTTTTCTGTACAACCCTTTTCTGGCAAAGGCACTGAGTGTATACAGCTTGGATGCATAGGATTAGATTATATGCTTGCAAATTCTATATTCTGTGCAATGTGATCTAGGCTGTGGTCTACGTGCATTGTGGCATAAAATGCTGGTGGTTTGCATCACGCCTCAGTTCTGCTATGGGAGTGTTTGCTTTTTATTTGGAAATGGGTTTCCTTCTGTTATTGTTTTGCAAGGGTCACAGGAGAGCTGCTGAAAATGTAAGTTAGGATCATTTATTCCTGATTTCTTATGAAGTATTTGTAAGGCACTATTTATTCCTGATTTACAGTCACTGTAATATCCCTGTTAGGTGCCCTGTTGTGCAGCATATTGCAAATATAATCACATAGGAGTGAAAAGCATTCTTGTCCAGGGCCCTGATGCCTGGTGCGTGAGTGTCTTCTTCCATGTCACCTGACCTACAAGACCATTCTCTTCTCACAGAAGCAATAAGAAACAAGAAAAGTTAATAAACCACCAAATTTTTGGCTTCCTCCCCTCACTTCCCACCCTCTCCCCAGTATATGCTGGAATGCATTCTGATGAACAGAAATCTCTTGAAATATGTCAGATGGCTTTGTAGAAAGACAAATGCTCCCTCTTTCGGGACTGGTATGTTTTCTGATGTAGTGGCAATTTTTTATTGGGTTGGGTTGGGTTGGGTTTTTCTGAAGTAAAAAGGAGAATTGTAACTTCCTTTACACTAGTACATTAGCATAATACCTTGCCTTCAGGTACTGTATGTCATTGTTATGAGTACATTTTGACATGTCTCATACTTCCAGCACTCCAAAGATCCATGACAGAGCTGAATGAAAACTTTTTTTTAACTGGCAGGAGCAGCAAGAACACATAAAACCTGCCAGCTGTCAAGGATGTAAATGGTGATTTTGTTTCACTTTTTTAATGAATTAAAGCAGGATTGAAATCTGTCCAAAGGCAGCATGTTCGGCTTTGCAAGGAAAGAAAAAAATGAAAGGGAGGGATTTATTTTTTTCTTATGGAACTTATGCTCATAGTGTGTTTATTCTTGGTAGCACAGCACAGAACAGAGATACTCTATTGAAAGAGCCTTGCCACGGTTGTCAGACGTGAGATACGTCTTGCTTTGAGAGAAGAACCATTTAAGGGACTGGCAGAAAAAAAAAAAAAAAAAGGTTATTTCAAGGTAGACACTTGAAAAATGCAGCGCCCATCACTGGTTTGGAGAAGGGTGACAGTGGATTGCTGGTAGAAGTAATTTTGTATGTCATTTACACTATAGTCACATTGAAGCCAAACGTCTGATAGCTTGTAACTTTTTTCTTACAAATGATGTTTTTGCTGCTGTCTTCCTGATGATGCTTTTTGAGATGGGGACAGGTGTGATTTTGATTTGTAGAGTTGGCATTTGAACCCTTGTACACCTCTGAGTGATTGCGGTTGGGCCCTCTGGTTCAAAAGTAATATGGGTTGAAGCTTTGTGGAGATGTCTTGAGTGCCCAGCCCTTACCCTTTGTGAACATGGCACCATTCTCTGTGGAAAAACATTGCAGTTCTGAGCTCATTGGCATTGTATATCCTTAACTTACGTTTCTTGCTATTGGAAGGTTAGCTCCACAGCTTAGTTGGGAAAAAATGTCTGGTTTAGAAATTGTCTGGAGTTTAGGTCCCTTCTTGAATTTTGCACTTGAAATATCTTTGAGCATTATCCATGAATCAAACTGATTGTTCTGCTTAGAACATTATATGCTCATGTGTCTATTTAGTTACTCAAATTGCACTTATAGCTGCACATCTATTCCTCTGGTCAAATCTTACTCTGTATCACATGTAACAAAGCACATTGTGCCCACTCCTCTATACTTGTGTGTGTCCTTCTTCAGAGGTGAAAACAGTAAGGGATTTGCCAGGTTCTTTGCCTTTGGCGTCATAATTTCTGCTTAAGATTTTCAGGTGTTCTCCCATTTGAGAACTAGCCAATTTCAGATCACAGTTTCAAAGCTGTTGTCAGCTACGAAGTCTATCTTAATACATTAGAAACTGAACTGCAGTTGTCTTAACACTAGCAGAGAGATATCAAGTCTGTTCTGTTGGAAAATATAGCACCCCACATCAAAATAAGTTCATATTGGTGGATGTTCCTGGATCAAAGACCACTCTGGAAGCAGCGCTCAATTTTGGACTTGGGTCAAGCCCAGTGCAAGTACATCTCAAATAACATGGGCTGAGCTGGTCATAAGTGTAGCACAGAATAAGTTCTCATGTGCCTGGCAAGAGGTGCACAGAGCAGTTTAGCTCTTGCAGAGATTTAAGAGCAGTCTTCAACTTACACTTTGTGAATAGACCTATTAATTCAATGTGACTTCTCAGGCAAGCCAAGCCCATGCTGCTCTTCAGCCAGGTGGTTCAGACAAAATAAAGAAATTTGTTTGGACAAAACAAAATGAATCCTAACTTCTTCTGAAAACTCAAGATGAGCCTGAATTTCTGAGCAAACAATGTAACTCCCTTTTCCTCCCCTGGCCTCTCCCTCAGCCTCCTAAAACCCTGGCACTTATCCACTTTAGCTGGAACAGAAAGACTCCTCTCATATTTCCAGCCTGTCTTCAAGTAGGAAGTACGCAAAATCTTGCAGGAAAGCCTTCTCTTATGAGCTTTTGAGGCAGATTTTCTGAATAAGGAGAGCCTTACACATTTCAGTTATTTATTAAGTCTTCTAAGAAGCTTCCATCCCCAGCTTTAATATAATTCTTGAGACACGACATATAATTGCTGGATGAAAGGATGATAAATCCTCCAAACACTTCAGTAAACTTTGTAGGATTGTAGGTGATCAGAAATATATTGAAAATCAGAATCCTTCTCTTATTTGTTTGAGGAGAAATTTTATTTACAGCAGCATGCCAGTCAATTGCAGCATGAACTTCTATGACATGAGCAGAAGGGATAATCCAGCTGAATGAAATAGGTCAGGTCAGAGAATGCGTGTAAGTCACAATGTTTTCCTCCCTTTGAGGCAGATTCTGTAAAGTCACAGAGTAGGTTCACCTTCCTCTGGATCCTGATCTCTCAATATAGAATCATGGAATAGTTAGGGTTGGAAAGGACCTTAAGATCATCTGCTTCCAACCCCCTGCCACTGAAATGGGTGGAATTCATTCATAGAAATGAGTACAACTACCTCCTCCTCAATGAAAAAGCAAGTGCATAGATGAAAGGAAAAGAAACCCTGCTGTCCTTCAGGTGAAGTTTTTCTCCCACTTTTTTTGCATCCGGGGGAGCTTCCCCATACTGTAAGACTTACCAAGGCAGGGTTGAGGCATGTCTACCTCTACTAGGGGTCCCACCAGACCCCATGCAAAGTGATTCACATGCCTGCAGCTACTGGAAGAAGCTGTAGGTCCACAACATAAACACTCATTTTTAAGGAGATGAGACAAAGCAATTTAGGCATTTAAATCTTGCTTTGAGAAGGAACAGGGGAAATATGGGAACAGCTAAATGGATGGAAAAGCTGACTGGCCACCCACTGTCCTCCTGCCCCTCAATTACAGCATATTTTATGCCAGCAACACAAAACCATGAGGTAAATGTCAAGCAGGGAAGATGTCAATGGCTGATTATTTCCACTCTTTCCTTCCTTTCTGTAAGTGTTGTACAGCTCCATGACTTCCTTTGTGAACGCATCTTCAAAATGTAGACTGAGCATTGGTGGGATGCAGGGATGCTCTCTGCTGCAGGGCTGGAAATGGTGTTAAGTATGCAAGCCTTTCTGAAACTCACCTCTGGCACCAAAGGACACCCAAGCAATGAACAGCAGACCACTGCATAGGCCTCAAGCTGAAGTACCTCTAGCATCCCTGAGGCTTGCTGTGAAGTCTTCCATTTAGGTAATGAAGAGGTCCAACCCTTGTGATGATTTCATGGTACAAATCAAATCTAGTTTAAGACTCAACCTTACTATTCCAGCTTCATTTTTGGTACTTATTTTGGTGCATATGTAAAACATGTAATGTTCAACTATGTTATTCTCAGGGTAGAACCGATACTGGCTTGATCCAGTTTATCAGAACAAAGGTTTGCACTTGTGATGAGGATGAAGCAAACAGCAAATTGCCCTTTTATTCTAAAGAACAAAACCAGGGCAAATTTGCCTTTGAAAGTGTGGGGTTTCTTGTGTTTATAGCAAATCCCTGGCCTTAGATTGCTGCTTTTTTCCTTATTCTTTTTTTCTTTTTATCATAAAGCAGCATTGCTTCCTGGTCCACAGCAGACGAAATAGAAGAGACTTAGTGGATAAAAGCAGGGTAGTTACCTACTGCCTTCAGTCTTTCTCTGTAGTGTATTGTCTGTGCAAACACTCTACCAGGGTACCTAAACAAGCTGCTGATGGGAGGAATTCTTTTGTCTCATCTATTGTTTGTAAACCCTGCTCTCCCACTGGCAAGCTGGACTTCATGAAAATCATCCTGCTCAGAAAAACAGATTGACTTGTGTAATTAATGACACAGACAGAAAGTGGCAAATTGAGATAATGGACCAAAAGAATTATTGTCATCTAACCACTTGTTAAATATGTAATTTTTCAACTTCATTCAGTAATTTCCTTACTGCTAGTATTAGTCCAACAACTGTGATGTTGAAATAATTCTCCCTTTTTTTTGCTGTATGTATGTGCTACAATCCCTTGCAGTCAGATGGCGCTGCATTAGACACTGTCATGTAGATCACATAAATTTGACTAACAAGGACTGGAGGTCGTTCAGTAGCTGTCTGCAGTACACTAGTGGTGTATCTGTCCTCATCCTTTCTGCTTTTTCTTGAGCCACAACAGTGCCATTATTAGTGCTGACAAGAAAAGAGGCAGCAGTATAGTTGTTGGTGATGGTGGGCAAGAAAAGGCTGCTTTTCTCATTTTCAGGAGAGAGCATTTCCCAGGCAGAAATACGAATTCTCCCCTGTTCCCAAAGGGGCTATCAGAGGCTGGATAAGAAACACAATGGCCAGACCTTGCATCCTAGGCCTGCAGGAATCTACATGGCTCCTGACATGATGATTATTTCACAAGATATAGTTAAAGATTCAGTGAGATAGCTATGTTTTAAGAGGGGGGCATTAAATACCACCAATAACAGCGCTTTCCGAGCCTGCGCACCATTAGACCAGTTTAATGGTGATGAGACTTCAGTTAATACCTGCAGCAGCACTGACATCAAACAGCATTCTGTGATGCACTGAGGATGCAGAGAAATCTTCTGTGTTGCTTCACATTTCTTTTATAATGTTCAGGAAGGTAGTGCAATCAGATATTCATCATTTGTTGTGGATTAGGGGAAGTCAATCCCAAGTAACTATAAGTTTGCTGTGACGTGCTGGTGTCTGCAGCTATTTTGGGCCATTCTCTACACTGTGGGGTTAGGAATGTACATATGTGTGTTCTCTTCCCTTTGCCTTTACAATTCCCTTCCCCTTTCTCTACCACACCCTCCCTCCTCACTTCTCCCCAGTGCTTTTATTTCAGGAACTGCCTAAATTATGACAATTTGGGCTGTCTAATGGAGACAAAGTGCATGGTGTTTACCTTCATTTTCTTTCATAACACCTTTTTAGTGAATTCTGTGCTGGTGTAAAACATATGTTAATAATATGATTAAATTATATAAAAGCATCCCCAAATTTTTAGTGTACTGAAATATTTTTGAGAGATGAAGAGAGGCAGTGTTTGTTGTATACTATGCTATAAATGCCTTAAACAAACCCATTCTAGCCACAAGGAAGCAAAGCAGTGTAGATGAGAAGACATAGGCAGACGACTGTTTTCAGTGTTAGAATGTGGCTTAGCAGTGGAAACTGCTCGACTTCCTCCCTCTGCTTCTTTTAATGTCTATAGGTGAACTTGCTCCCATATTTCATGTTGCAGCCTGCTGGAAATAAAATTCTACTGCGTCCTTTGATATTCTGCCTTTTAGACAAGATGGACAATATGCACTTACTATAGCTGAGAAAGTATACCTCACATTAAGAATAATGTAGGGATTGCAGAGGAAGTGACTTCCCTGCACCCAACAATGGACAGAAAAAGTATTAAGCTAATTTACTGCTTGTCATGTAACGCTAAAATAATGCATGGTTGCACTGGCTGTTTTAAAAAGATTTTTTTTTTTTCCTTTTATTGTGCTTCACAGCAGTTGCAGGACCACAAACCTTAACTTGTGAGTGTATATTGATTTTCTTCCTGGTGTGTAAAGACATCAGATCCAAAACAGGGAACCTGAGTTTAAGGATTCCAGTGTTCAAGTAGCAGTGTTCACAAACTGCCTACCAGAGAGAAATACCATACTCAAAAACCCTCAACCAAACAAAATCAAAAACCACTAAAAAACTCCACCTCACCCTGGTCATTTAAGCCCCCTTGCAAAGGACTACAATAATGTTCCTGGCACTTTAGCGTGGCTGACATGCAAGAGTCTGTTCATGTTTTAGTGCAAACGAATCCAGATGAAGCTGTGTCTTTTGCAGTCACAGAAGGTCGTCTTCTATGTCTTTACTCCTTTGCAAATAAAGTCTTAGGTAGTTCTCCCACTTTCATGTCTACACATGATTTCATAGTTTACTAAATATTTGGTGCCTTTCATTGCACTTTTTTTCGTTACTGCCAACCCGGGTTTGCCAAAGGTTGCCTTGATTTGCAAGTGTGAAAGGAAGGGATGGGGCTGGGGTAGAATGCAACCCATGAGCTCTCTTTGTCACGCAGAATATGTGCATAAAGAAAGGGATAAGGATTAGCAGACACAGCCTGTTGCTCAACTCCCATTCAGCCCTCAGAGCCAGTGAATCTGTGGTGTGTACTAATCACTGATTTTAGCTTTATCAAGACCGTAATCTCTCAATACTTCTCAGCAGAAGCAATGCTTGAAGAACTTGTCTCTGTCTCACTCAGCAGAGAGCCACTTTGAACAGGAAAGCTGCACTATCTTTCTTTTCCTATGAAACAGGAGTTTTGCTTACTTCCAGAGATAGATAAACGGGGCACAGAGCTCCCATAAAGTAACTTAGGGCCGTTAATTAAAATAAAGCAAGGTGAACTGTACCTTTGCTGAAGGCTATAACAGCATTTTTCAGCTAAATTCAAAGAAGACTACAATGACATTCATTTGGTAAACACAGCCTTTACATGTTACTTAAATTCTTAGAAAACTGTAATGCATGCCAGATCTCACTGCTTGAGTGTCTTTCAGTGGGCACCTGACCTTAATAAATCAGACCACTGAATACCCAGCTATCTGATAGTGTTCCTCAACTCTTGTCTTGTCTTGAAAAAATCACTCAAATTTTGTGAAATGCTGAAAATCTATGAAAGCTTTTCTAACATTTCAGAAAATATTCTGAGACTCTTGTCAGCATAAAGGAACTGTGAAAATATCATTAATAGAACATGACTTAAAATCATTTTCCCTGAATTATGTAATACCTTTCAGTTTTTTGAAGTAAAAAAAGAGAAGTAAATGAAAACACTCAATAATAAATACTCAATTTTCTGCAGGCCCTGTGTTCATTTAACAGAAGCCCTGAAAGTATAAATTTCTTGCATTGACTTCCAACAGCCCCCAAGCTATTCAGCAGTCATAAATCCATCCTTTTTCCATGCTTAGTTATCAAAAGTTTCTGTTGAATCCATTTCAGAGACATTTGAACTTTTCAGATGGCATTTTAGTAATTTGTACCAAGTCCTAGCTTAACTGCAAACACTTTGTTAAGGGGTTTCAATAAATTTTAAGCTGTTGTATGATAGAACTACCACTCTCTGAAAACCCAAAATAATCTTACTTAAAGCTACTGAACTTCTCATATGCAACCCAGGAACACTTCCTGTGTGCTTCGCCTGTATCTCAATCTTGTTTAGATACTGAAGTGCATATAAAGAATACGCATTATGCATTCTGTCTCTAGATCTTACAGACAAAAATATATAGCATGTAGAATATACTGTAATTGTATATAATATGAAATATAATTTAAAAACTACATAAAAAAAAGGCATGAGCTGGCAAAACTTAGACAATACGGAGGTAGGCTCCCTGGAGACCTGAAGGTAAAGAAATCATATGGCACGTCACCGGTGTTACAGAGCACATACATTGGAAAGGGGTCAGATGTGGAATAAAAATTGCCAGGCAGGTGGCCAAGCATATTTGGGCAGGGCTGAGGAGTTTCAGCAGAGCTTGTGGAGCCCAAATCTCACCGGCAAAGCTTGTGGCTTAGCTTTGGCATTCATTTTTTTATTCTTGAAACTATCATTTATTGAACTTTAGTAGGTCATCTAGATATTTAGACCAATTCCAGCAAGCTGTGTGGCATTTTCATGTTAAAATCTCAGTCTGTCTATAATGTTTTCCTTCATGCCATTATTTCTCACTGACAGGTAAGGGGAGGTTTTGACACTGTTAATATAACAGAGGGTGTTAATCTTATAATTGCCCTGTCAGCACTTTGCGTCAGAGTGTTAATGACCACCTTTCAGCCACTCAGAGTTGCCTGCCAATATAAATAGTACCGGCATCTATCCAACTAGCAGCTATGCAGCTAACCTTGCCTTTTCCCCAAAGAATAAATAGAAAACTTCACTAGCCATGTGGCTGCAAAGATGCTCCTCCCTCCTTGCTCTTTTCCTTCGCTGAACTTGCTGGCAGGAAAATCAACTTCGACACTGAGCATTTTTAATATTATTTTGCATGTTGGTTGTTATTTTTTTTTTTAATACAAATTTTTCTTTTCTCAAGTTTTAAATAAGCATAAAACCTTGGACAGGATAAAAGCAGAATTTTTAACAGTAAGAAGCACAATTATTAGCCACAGCTCTTTGCTATATAAATTTAACCCAATGATGAATGCTGTAGTTCTGCAATTTCTCAGCTGTTGAGATGAGTCTGTATTTCTCTCTCTGCACAGGAAAGGAGCTTTTCCAGCTTCCTGGCAGAAGGAGTTGCACAATTCCAGATGACTTAGTTTATATGCCTAGAGGAATTTTATTACACAGATTACAAAGGGAGACAAAGAAGGAAGAGGGAAAAGAACAGACACTCAAAATAATAAACAAAGAATAATAAACATTCCTGCAGTTGTCCATAGAGATTCCAGATGCTGCTCCATCCCCTCCCCAAGGCCTGCCTGCCTCTCCTTCCAACTTCACAGCCCATGCAGACCTCTCCAAAAAACCCAGTCTCACATCTGATGAAACCCTGGGAGCTTCAATGACACAAACGTTTAAATTAAATACAACTGCAGGTCAACTTTCAGTAAGGTATGGGAGGGCAACCAGCAAAAGAAAAGCAGTATCTGAGAGAGATGATGAAACTGGTGTAGCCAGTTTGCTGCTCTTACAATCTTGTTGGATTTGTTTTCTTACTTAAATTCTTATAGGTTTCTTTTAATCAAGTGATGCAGCTGATAGGCCAGGTCTGGTTCCAGCATCATATGCTATCCATCTGGATTTTGTATGCATTGCATTTTCCCAACTGAAAAGAAACAGACGTACTACCCAACTAATTAGAACTCAGCCCCAAAAAAGTAACATTTTGTTCCTAGAGAAAAATTTGTTTCTCATGTGGGATTTTAAAACAGACCAAAAAAAGCAGCAAAGCATAAACAATCACCAGTTTCCATGTCATAAAAGAACCAAAGATGCCATCAAAATTATACCCGTATTAAAGAGAGTTTACTTAGCCTTCGATTGCTATATTTAATAGTAAGCATGAATACTGGAATTCCTATTAGCTTGGATGCACAACGATATTCCTTGTATCACTACATAAAGAACTGCATTTTTTCCACAGTCTTTCCATTATATTTTATGTGATTTACAACAGCAGAAAGAATGTGACAGGTCAAACTCCCAAACCAGATCAAGATACACTTTTCTTGGTGCAGTCAGGCATTAATATAGAGAATGCATATACTTTTTGCAAAGATAATGGAATTGGGTTAGGGAGAGATTGGAATTAGATACTGAATAAAAGGGGTATAAGAATATCTGTCACTGACTTAAATTAAAATGCAGACAAGCATCCCCCACTAGGATTATCACCTGATCCATGCCACTGGAAGTTTCTGCCTGCCAGTCCATTTCAATGGATTAACTATTACCCCAAATATCATGTCTCATGTTCTGCAAAATTACTCATTGCTGATATTCTAAATATTTGTGTAAATAGAGTTAAATCACATTCGTCCTTTTCTATGGATTATATACTTCAAAAAAACATGCATTACCATAAGTGTATAGAATGTATTTGAAAGTGTTAGGGCATTGGAGGTCTATCACTGGTTAGGTTAAAAGACTAGTTTATCCCGCACTGTTTCCCTTTTTATTTAACCACTTGCCAGGGGCTCATAAAAACACCTGCAGAAAGGAAGAAATTTACCATCTGCAACAGGAACACTGGGTCACCTGCTTGGATGTAAACATAGATGCACATCTGCATACATGCATAGGTATATATGCATGAAATTATGCATATAGAAATGGCAGGGTGGGGGGGAGGGGAGGAAGAAAGGGAGAGAAGAGAAATAACAGCTCTTCCACCTGCAAATCCCAGAGCACTATAAATTGGTCACTTTACCTAGGTCTGCCTGCCAAGGCAGTTCTCACATCCCAGTCATTAGCTGTGCAGGGATTTCAGTTTCACATGTTGGTAAGGCTGAGCAGGTAACTAGAGTTCAAAACAAAGAGGTCCAAGACTCTTACCCAAAAAAACTGTGGTTCATGTTTGAATTTTAGAATTGTGGGCTGTAAAAAACTCAGATCTCATGTTCCCCCAGGGAAGTCTTGCATAAGCTTTGTTCTCAATTAATAAGGCAGAGAGAAAGTAAAAGGTCCAGACTTCAGCTGACCCTGGAACACTGAGAGTAAATGATCAAGCCTCTCAGATATTTGTGTGTATTTAACTGCTCTTAACAGCAATGGTACTAGCACATGCATATTGAAGGTCACCTAAAACCCCAAAGTAAGCAACTTAGGAGAAGCCAAGCACAATCAAACTTTGCTACATTTTAAAATTTTACCAAAACAATAGTTATTCCAAAATTATTTTATAGGTTAAGCAAATCTGTCCATCTGCAGCGGGATGTGATCTTCCCAATAGAACTTAGTTATTTACTAGCTCCTCTTTCAGTGGTTCAGTTCAGATAAGTGAAGCAAGTCTCCAAGAACTCTTATGCAAAAAGGAAGCAGCTGCTTGTACGGATGAGACATTACGGTTAAGAAAACCTCCTGGGAACATTACGAGAGGCACAGTGCTTACAGACTGCAGAGATGTGAGAAGGAGGGAATGCTGTTTAATTTTGTGATCTCTTATGTCTGGTGGGAAAGTGGTTTTGGAGAGGGAGAAATTCATATGAATTCAGTTTGGTATTTCTGAGGATCAAAGTTCTTTATTGACAACCTGGGTGGTGACAGCATAAATGTGTTCCTTTGCACTATATGGCATCTGAACTGTATTTCATATGTATGTCATAGCATCAATCAGGTTGGAAAAGGCCTTTAAGATCATGAAGTCCCAACACTGTCAAGGCCACCCCTAATCCATGACACTGAAGGCCTTGGCTACACAGTGTGTGAACACTTGCAGGGATGGTGACTCCAGCACTGCCCTGGGCAGCCTGTTCCAATGCCTGAACACCCTCTGGAGAAGGAACTGTTCTTCAGCTCCATCTAAACCTCCCCTAGTGCAGCTTGAGGCCATTTCCTCTTTTCCCATCCCTTGTTCCTTGGGAGCAGAGACCAGCCTCATCCTGCCACCATCCTACTGAGCAGCTGTAGAGACTGGTAAGGACCCCCTGAGCCTTCTCTTCTAGGCTACAAACAACTGCAGTGTCTGCACCTACTAGTTAGCTTAAAACTCTGAGCATACAGATAATACTTCTAAGGAAGAGAGAAACTCACCTTTCTTGTCTTTAAACCCTTGGCTGGCCCTTAATCTTCAGCTAGCAGTTATTTTTGAGATGTTTTTTGGAGACAGACGATGGCAGTTTATCAGTAGAATGACAGAAGCAATTTTCACAAACTACCGTTGAATTGAGCTATCAGCTGGTCATAGCTTTCAGCTACCACGAGCCCGCCTTTTACCAAATTGGCTAAATGGAGGGCTAAGACCTTCAGTGTTAGCTGTGGGATTCAGCAACAAGATAGATTAACAGAAGATTAATAGTGCATGGCCAATTCCCTTATGACTCTATAAAAACTGTAGCCAGACTTTCATCAGCCCGTCAATAATATTTTGAGCTATGCAATCTCCCTGAAAGGATTGTCAGCATCAGTTTAAAAGACATAGGGGCTAGCGTGGAATTTGTGCATTTGACTGAATTACTGCTGTAAGACCTGTAAGCTACAGGTGACTATTTCGTGCAGGAGTTTGCAGGATGCCTGGGTAATAAGAAAGCTGTCTTTTGATTTTTTGATAGGAAGAGGAAGATATTCAAGCCAATAAAGACCTATGGCAATATAAACCCAAAAGAAAACTGTCTGTTTCTTTTAGACTGTGTGGTTGGTCACATACTTCCAAAACTATATGAAAGCTGTCCCATTTATATATGACCTTAATACAAAAAATGGAGCTCACCTTAAAACAGGAAACAAGTACTGTGTGACCTCAGTATGCTGAAACACCTCAAAGCAGCAGCGGTTTGGTTGGCATATAGAGACATATATATGTGCATAGTCCTTGGTGCTGTTCTTAAAAGTTTTTGAAATGGATTTGTTTCTTTAAGGAGAGAATTTAATTATTTGAAACTAATGATTTAGAGAAGGTGGAACTGTTTCCAGCTTTGTCAAGCACTAAGATCATGAAAAGGTCAGTTATTGCCTCTTCTTCCCACTCTCCTTCCTGCCATTTCTTGGTGTTACTGGTTTGGTTGTGCCTATGAGACAAATGTTAACAATGTAATACTTGTAATTCTTCAGCAATTTGGAAGAATTGCTATTCTGTTTGCCTCCATAAACACTTCAGTATAAGTAATTGATCATTCAAGTCATATTACAGTTTTGGGCTTGCTGAATGCAAGCACATGATGCTATTAATTTCAGAATTAATAAATAGTTTTCCAAACAGAATGTACATGTAGAAAAACAGAAGTTCCATTATTTCGCCTGTGTCAATAAGAACAGAACCTAACTCACCTGAATGTTTGTGAATTCTCATATGTAAATCACTCAATGTAATCACATGGTCATACAGCTTTTAAAAAACATTCACTCTTTTTTGGCTCTGTCACTCTTCATCTGTTATACCTCTAAAACTGGTTTTTGTATGTTCAACAATCAATGTTTTGTTTACATTATATACTATATGCTATGTTATGAAAAATCTATAAACACAAGACTCCTAATTATTAAAATGCCACCTTTTATTACAACTAATTGTTTCAATTTACACTAACAACTTTTTCCCGCTTAATTCAAGATCCTCCATCACCTTTGAACAGCAGCTTCCTGGCCAGTTAGGTAAATAACAGATTAAGCTTCATTTTAGAAGTGTGAGAAACGTAGCTTTAAATTGTTTAAAGTATTGGCTCTTCAGAGCAATGGAGCCTCCCATTTAGAGGTTGCTCAATGTCTCAAACAATGCCAGGAGCAATTTTGGCCAAAACATCTACACCTGTTTTAAATAATAAAATAGGCACACACACGAAGTGCAATATCACAGAAGTTTCTAAAACATACTTTCAAAGATATTGATTCATGCTTAAGTTTTTAAACACCTGAATTGTACCAGTGACACCAGTCATTCAAAGCTTTATCCAGTGCAGAGACATTGGTTAGTATGGAGAAAAGAGTGACATTGGAACAACTGAATACTTCTACAGAAAAACTTGGTAAATAGGTTCCTGCCTTGTTGCATTTCATCATATACAGACAAGATTAGTTTCCAAATGTAGCTAAACTGAGATTACAAACCTGCTTTTAGTTTGTGTGGCTAACAGAGGGGAAAATCTCTCTTTTACCAAGAGTTGACAAACATTGGAAAAATAATGCAGTCCCTATTATCCTAAAGGACAGAAAAACTGGCCTGAGTAGTAATTCCAGACAGACCATCAGCATACGCACTGGTATTTTTCTTTTCTATTTACCATATTTATATAAATATTCACTAGCATTTACCTGTAAGGCTTCAGTTGGCACTTCTTGCACACCCTGAAATTTCATCTTCAGTAGATGTATAACAGGACGCCAGCTCAGGCCTACGGTCTTGAATTACGGATTGCTTATTTCTTCTTATCTAAATGAAAGCCTGTTAGTACGCTTCCCAGTCTAAGCCTCAGGCCTCTGCTGAATGTTTTTACTGCAAGTAAAAATCCTTAATCACAAGAGAATTTCTAAAAAGATGAGGCTGCTTTGGAAATTTTGGTCTTAGTGATGCAACAATTAATCAATTCTCTGCAGTTTAGAAGCTCACATAACAAACATAACACAATGAGGTCTGAATCAAAGCAAGTAGCCCAAAGTTAGTAGTGGTGTTTTCCTTCCTATGATTTCTGCCAGTCTCAGTGAGGGATGTTTATTACAAAGTTTTACAAATCATATGTTAACATAAACCCAATCTAAGTTCTTGTCTGGAATAAGTTCTTATACTACTAGGTGAAGTTTTCTACAAATAGAGCTCAGAAAAGTATATGACTTGAAATAGAGTAATTTCAAGGGTAATTTAGACTAGACTCTCAATCCAGACACAGAAAGTAGCACTTAAAGCCAGATGGTCAAGGGTAGAGAGGTCCCTGCAGATGATGCAGACCTAACTCAAAGATTTTGTTTAAACATGTTCTGCCTTCTAAAGGCTGTTCTCCTGTGTCAAATACTGCTGTATCATACAGACCTTCTAATTAACTGATTGAGCTTTAGAATAAAAACAGTAGAGGCTTTTCATCTGGCTCCAGCAGTTCTTGACTGATGGGTGATCTTCAAATTCTGCCATAATCTCCTGTCATTAGGTAAGTTTATACCATTTCTAAAATCTGTGTTGTCATCAAATCCAGCCCTTGCTTATTGGTGGTTTTCAGAGAAAGTACCATCAAACCCAGAATATTTCTTTCTTTCCGGAAGAAATATTCTGGTTTTGATGGAAATAGGGCTTGGAACTACATGATGTTATTCCTCTACCAGAGTTGATTGTAGCAATGCCTCTTGATTAAAGCTTTTAAAGCATTTCAAAACATAGAGTTGGAAACAACTTCCATATTTATTGTGTCTTGAAAGTCTTCCTGTATCATCTTCTCTGGCCTTTTAGTCACCCTAACAAATACCATGAGCATGTGAATGCAAAACGTGATCTATCCCTGGCAATTTTCATGCTCTGTCTCTTCACAGCTAAGACATTTATGAAACAAAAAAAATAAAACAAAGTAGCTGACATTAATTGAAAGGAAGAGGTTATGGGGTTACGTCTAACAGAACACTGTAGCAGAATAAAGCCTGCCAGCAAGTTTAACTCTTTCTAGAGTTTTATTGCTTATCATAATTATTAACATCTTTAGTTAGAACACCATTTGGATATCATTAAAATAAATGCAAACTATCTTGGTCTGCCCTTCAGGATTTCTTTTAGACATGCTTTTTTTTCTCTCAGCTCACTAATGCATCATTTTTATCATAGAGTATCATGTTCTGTACATTAAACAGCTTAGCAATGTCTAATGTCCTGCTGAGCTGGAAATAAAATTGCACAGATTTATCACTATATTGAAAATGACTTGCAATAAATGACTGTGAACTGTATCTTCAGTTAGAAAGACTTAGCAGTGCATTTTCAATAAACGATCTCTTCAGTTCATGCTATGAACCTTCTGGAACTGAAGTCAGCCTCAGCTGGAGCTTTGCCTTCACACAGGTACTTGCATTGAAACATCCTCTCCAACATTTTTATGGCCATGGAGCAACAAGAACAAGAGACATGGACTCAAACTGAAATGAAGCCTCACATTGTTTGAAAGAGATTTGCTCTCTGCCCCCCCTCAATCTAAAACAGTGATTTAAATTAATCTATTTTGTCACTGAAACAGGCTAGAAGCAGTTGCTAGGACACACATGGCATCTAAACTGCTGAGAAAGAGAAAATCAGCTAGGGGCTAGAAATGGAAACCTGGAGACAATACTTTCTTAAATTGCTCTTCTAGGTCCACTAAAGGATATCCAATTGTATGTTTCCCAAGGCTCTTGCAGCACTGAGTAATTATTTCATCCAAAGCCAAAAACTTAGGTTGGCTTTTTTGGTTTGTTTTTTACTTTTTTTTTCCATATTGCTTTCTAGAAACCTAATTAATCTTAAATTGTTTTCATCCTTAACACAGTCATATAACTAAAATACTTCCTCACACAGAGTTTGCCAAGTGATCTTTCAAAGCGCACAAAGGCCCTTAAAATTATAGATGAGGCCACTTAGCAAACAATATGCTTCAGCATGTACGACAAATATGGTCCAAAAGATCAATTCTGGTATAGAACACAACACAGCCATGATTAATAAACTGCATCTTCAGAACATGTTTTGAAGATAACGGCAAACGAGCAAAACAAAGTGTTGACGAAAGACAATATTCTTCCCCCTGTTTACATGAGAAAAGGAATCTGAAGAAAGAAGTTTTACCTCTTCCTCAATAAAAATAACACCAGGAAACCTATGTGGCAGGATATTTGTGATCTTTTTCAATTTGTTTCCTCTAAAAATATTTCCTCCCTCAAACATCCTCTGAGCAGGAGTGCTACTTGATTTTAGGTGTTAGGTTTCTTGCTTTTTGAGTTTTTAAGTTCAATGCATAACTGAGCTGACCAAGCAGATTTAATGAGCAGTCTACATGTCCTCCGGGAAACACAGATCTGCATGGCCTTCCCAGTGGCTTCCAGTCTTTGTCTTTCAGGTTGAAAAGTCACTGTTTTCTGACAATTGTCTTAAAAATGTTAATAAAGTGAAAATTTTATGCTCCAGTCTGAACCTTAAACCAAAGGGTCCAACAGTTTAGGTCTAGAAGAAAATGCATATTCTTAGCATTTGGGTTTCCTGCTGGAAATATTGCAGATTCTTCCAGGGCAACATTCCGCAGACATCCATAGTCTGTTGCAAAGAGGGTATCCCTTCGGCCACAATTTCACACAAATATTAGTCTGTTTACTCTGTCATGAAATAGTATTTGATGAGGATTTGGTTGAGCAGTGATTTCCCACTCTGCAGGAGGTACAGCTCAACTCATTGCAGAGACAGGCAAAACAATCTGAACTCTGTTATTTTGCACAAGTGGCTTTCTCTATCCTTCCCTTAAGAAGTATACAGAGTAAAAGATTTTGCTGGTTTTACTTTTTTTCTTTTACTCATCTTAAAGTTTTTATCATCAGACAATGGCATCTTCTGTGATTTATCAGATTTTCACAAAAAGAAGCTTTGAAAAGGCAGAAGTACTTACTGTTACTTTGTCCTTTACTCTGAGATAGTTTTGTTGCTGTGTACATGAAGAAAAATGATATTCATAGGTCTCTAGCGGGATATTCTGTCTCCATATATATATTTATGTTACTGTGTTTGAATACTGGTTGCACGGGTTTACTTAACACAGCTGCCCGTCAGTAATCCTGGCAATTTATAACTATCACATACCAGCATCTCTCACCGAAGCACTTCTCTGCGTAAAAAAGGTAAATGTTCATTATACCATCAATTTGAAAAGCATTCCCTCTATGCCAAGGGATATCTAGCTATCAAGTTGATTGATCACTCTCCTTCCTACCCCTCAAAGTACACAACATATACTAAGTAAAAAAAAAAAAACAAAATCAGCCAAAAGAACCTAGAAGCCTGAGAAATAGGTTTTCAAGCTAAAGCAGAAGGGATTTTTGAAAACAGGTCTCCACTCAGGTGAATGCTTTAAATATTGGGATGGGATTTCCTTTGGCCAGTTTGGACATGTAGAATTCAAAGACAAAATTCACAGCAGAGAATCTTAAGTAGAGTTAAATGCCTTACTCTAAGGTATCCAGCTGAGATTTTGCTGTTTTTTTCTAGAAGAGGCCAGCTTGCTGGTCTCCAGTGACGTAACTCTGAGCTGACTTAGCTCTTCCCCTCCACTCATTAAGGAAGAAATGTTCGTAATCATGAAGCGAAAATTCCTGTGAGCTGGCAGGATGCCCTAAAGTTAGGTGTTGCACTAGCCAGCACTGTTTTCTTTGCAGATTTAGCCCTGTACTTCTTTCATGCAAAGCTGATCCTTTCAAGTATTAACTGGTTAAATAGTGGTTAATTAAAAATTAGCTTTCACTTGCCATTCTTTATTTTAAGATATGAAGATGCAGGTACAAATAACAACCATCACTGTTCTATTCTTTAAGGTAATTTTAAGATATGAAGATGCAGGTAAAAATAACAATTCCACTGCAATCACAGATAAGAATAGCCAAGATGATTATAATTTTCCACAATGCTAACTTTCTCTGCATAACTATTATCCATGCAAAGAATACATTATTATTCTGATATTCTTGTGTAAAATATATCATTTTAACTTAAAGATGACAATAAAATCTTGAAAATGGCTTCAATAAAGTCTAGTTTATGAATGTTTTACATATGCAAATGTTCTATGCATGACTTTATAATTTCCAGCTGAAAGCTTGAAAAATTCTTTGCATTAGCATTGTATGTGCAGTTTTGTTTGCCTTTCACACAATGTATTTGAAAGTTATTTTGACTTGTGAATAGCTTGAATTTTTCTGGAAATTGAGGTTTTAAAAATTTCTAGACTCTGATAACATAATCAGGTGTATCCACTATAATCTTAGCCACTTAAGTGAAAAAAAAATTTGTTTACCAACATTCTTTGGAGTTTATGTTTCTTTTAATAAAGGAGCTTTGGAGAGTGCCAAGTCATTCAGTAGGGTCCCTTGAAACAGACAAGAATAGCCTCAGCTCCAAAATGCTACCTTTTTCACATCTGTAACATCTCATCATGTAAGAAAAAATATCACAAAGTGATGCTCTGCTTATGTCTGGTAAGTACTCTGACATCACAATTAGCTTTTGGAAGACAAATACCTTCTTGAACTATTTTTGAGCAATTTTTGTATGATCAGTAATTACACTAATTCCAATAAAATGAGGAAATGTTTTGTTGTGTCTGATGATAGCTGAGATCTCAGATTCTTAGTTTCCAAAATAATTTCCTTCCTGTATTTGACTTCATTTCATTCTATGCCAGAGCGAAGTTTTTAGCAATGAAAGGATATGTCAACTTCTGGTCATCCTACATGACTGCATATGGCACAATCTTACCAGTGAAACAGAATTATAAGTAATTGGACAGTCACTGAAGCGATGACTGAAGCAAAATGTGAGTCTCACAGATTTTTCTAATTCTTCAACAGTAACCCAGTTTAAAAAAAAAACCAGCATGAAAATGGCTTCTCAGATTATGATTAAGAAAAAAAAAAAAAATCAAGCCATGCAATTTTTTCCCCAAATCAAAGGCAACTGGTATAATATACAGTCTAGTCGTTTGAAGAGATGACTATGAAAATTTTACCTTCATCTTATTCTTGCTCTTCTCATATCACATTACGAGAGTTTGGGACAGTCACTCAGTGCATAACTTATGCTCCTTAATAAGTGTTTTGATTTTCATAAACGCTGAGTATCTGCAGGTTCTTCACATACTTCTGGGCATCAGATTTCTCTGTCAGCTCCTCTGTGTCTCTCTTTTCCAGGAATGTAGCTTTTCAGGCAGTCTTGTTTTCCTATCTTCACTTAAATCTTCTGTGCTTTAGTGTAAAAATACAAGCAACATGCAAGACATTTCCACCAAACATTTTGGGAATCACAGGCAAAGAAAATGTGAGTGGAAAAGATTAATATTGCCAACTGGCGATCTTTTTTTTTCCCTTCTTGGCAAGAAAATATCTTTCTCAAACTGAGCAACTGGATGCTTACACAACAGTTTTTGCGAGTAAACTCCTGAAAACACTGCCATTTGCCAAATGTGTCAAAACTCATTTTATGTTCATCTGATTTCCACCTTTTTTTTTTTTTTTCTACTGGACGGCCTAACAGAAAAATAACCCCCAAACCCACCACCAAACAAAAACCACCACCTAACCTCTTCATTTCCTGCTTGATTTTAATGCAGCTGAGAGGCAGAAATTTCAGGATTTTTTCCAGCATTTGGAAATAAAGTATTTAAGAAAGCTGGTATTAAGGGTGGGATTTCAGAAGCAGCCAATACTGGTCTAGCTTTGCTTCTGTGGTAGTCAGTAGTAAAAATGTTATTGACCAACAGCATAAGAATCATGGTCCTTGGAAATCTGGATATCTGTTTTTTACCCACATGCATGATTTCTTTTCTTTCAGCCATGAAGAACCTGACTTGGTAGCCTTAGCCACCCCAGCACACTTTTATTATACCAACAGCAGGCCCTCAGATGAGTTTAATAGAATAGTTTTCTGGCCACAAGGCCACAATATGCAGATATTTAAATAGCATTCTTAAATTCCTTTTTAGCACAAGTCTTTCTGGATACTGCTGATGAATAGAGTGGAATGATTAGATGATCAATAAAATTTATGAAAAATCGAAAGGAAGGTAAAAATCCTTCTGTAAAACCCTCTTGCTTTTCTGTCTCTGTTTCAATAAGAACATTTGCATAACCTAATTGTCAGCTAGACACCATCATATAAATAAAAAGTAATATTAAATATTATCATCTCATGTTCACATTTAGAGTTGTTTCTAATTGTTTTGTTTAGAGTCTCCAATAGCTACAAGTGCCAAATCTTGCATCTAAAGAGAGTTCTGAAGGCTAATAAATGTGCATTGACATTAGTAGTACAAGGCACTTCCCAAGAACTGATGCAAGGACAGTGAGGTGTTTGCTAAGGTCTGCATAGCTGACTAAGGTATGGGTAGCTTAACACTTCAGCCTCCACCTAATTTCCTTGTACCATTAGCACATGTCCTTTCATGCTGCTTTCAAAACACCAGTGGGCTCTGAAGGGATTTACTCTGAGTATGTGCACCTGAAGGTATTTTGCAAAAGTCTCCTCAGTAGCTCAGATCAGCAGACCCACACAATTTTCAAAGGTATCAAGTCACCAAAGCCCTCAAGACATTATTTCTGAGGCAGGCATCATTTTTTGCAAGAGGAAGAAGAGGAGAGGCACCGTAAGAAGGTGGTCAGTATGTCTTGCCTGGTACACAAGTCCTCTCTCCTCAAGCGTGGCCTTTGGGAAAGGTAGCACAACTTTAGGTTCTCAAATAATAAAGCTGGGATAAGTATCTACCCGCTTTCTCACCCATGCTATATACATGGCAATATATATGGTAAAGATGATACAGCCTCTCATTTTTGAGCAACTGCCACAGATACTGCTACAGTCAGAAGGTTAAAAGTAAAACTGAATAGCTGGAAAAACACAAGAGTGTCATAACAATAAAATATTCATTCACTCTCACTGTCTGCTTTTCCTTCGTTCCTTTCCAGGTCACGCCTACAAATGATGAACTGATGGAATTTCAGACAAAAGAAAAACACAGCCAGAGGAAAATTTTTAAAGTGTGATAGATAAAATGCTTTATGAATGTTGACCTTACTGAACAATCTAGAAATTCAGAGACGAATGCTATCTGCAGCTGCTGCAAAAAATGTATCCGGAAAAGGTTTATATTTTGCAGACATGTCTATTGCGCAAAACAGAGAATTGATGTTAATATTACAATGCGATATTAAAACAGGTATATAAAAAAATTCAGGGACAGCATGAAAGTTTAAAACTTTCTATTCTAAAGTTAGGAAACCGTGCTTGTAAATATCTATCCCAGATGCAAGTTTGTCTCAAGAGTATACATAATAATGCAAGGTGTTAGTAAACTCTCTAAACAAAATTCTCAATTTGCTTTGGAAAGTGACATCCTTGGAAGAAAGAAAGAATTTAATTAAAAATATATGTAACATCGCTATTCATAAACTTCTCCAAGAAAACAAAGCATAAATTGGTTTTATCTATTAAGTCTTGCAATACGTATGGCAAATACATACTAAAACCAACGAAAAATTTTGCAAAAACAAAACATTTTTGCTATAGATAAATGAAATTTCTTGATTAATACAAAATTAATTGGAAAATGGAGTGTGGATCATAGAATCATAGAATAGTTAGGGTTGGAAAGGACCTTAAGATCATCTAGTTCCAACTCCCCCTGCCATGCGCAGGGACACATCACGCTAAACCATACCTCCCAAGGCTATGTCCAACCCGGCCTTGAACATGGTCAGCAATGGAGCATTCACAGCTTCCCTGGGCAACCCATTCCATTGCCTCACCACCCTTACAGTAAAGAATTTTGTCCTTATATCCAATCTAAACTTCCCCTGTTTAAGTTTGAACCCATTACCCTTTTCCTCTCACTACAGTCCCTCATGAAGAGTCTCTCCCCAGCATCCCTTTAGGCCCTCTTCAGATACTGGAAGGCTGCTATGAGGTCTCCACGCAGCCTCCTCTTCTCCAGGCTGAACAGCCTCAACTCTCTCATCCTATCTTCATATGGGAGGTGCTCCAGTTCCCTGATCATCCTTGTGGTCATACTCAAAACCTTTACAAACCCAGATCAACTTCAGTGAGTAACACTGTTCCTAAAATTGAGGTAAGGAACTACTTTACTTTGAACTGGAAATCAGCAAATAAAGAAAAGTTCTGATTTCTTAAACTAGTACTACCATTTTGAAATAGAATTTAATTTTTTAAAGAGTATACCTCCTGGAAACAAAATGGAAATTCAGTCATCTTGAACACACAAAGATGAAACACTTCACTTTACCACAAAAGAAACAAGCATTGTGTTTCAATTATATTGAAACATTTTAATTAATTGTAAAGGTTTTTTTTGTTTTTTTTTTTTTTTAATTCACTCCTCTATTGAATTCCCTGTAGTCCTCATGCCACATCTACACATGCTCCCATGCCCCTAGAACAAGGATGTAGTTCTTTTCAGGTAAATCATGCCTGATCTTTCTGATGGGCATCGTCACATCACATAAGAACAGCCTGATTCACGCAGCTCTACCTCTGCTGTCCTCTAAAGAAGTACTCGTAAAAATCCATCATATTAGGCTAATACTGCATACATGCAATTATTCAACACTTTCTACAGACGTGTTTTCCTCCTTTGCTTACCCTTTTTGGCTCTTGAGCGCATACAGATATAATCCTGACTCTTACTGAAATTTGGAAAAAATAATTTATCCCTTATAAAAATCCTAGTGAATCTCCATGAATGCAATATGGATTTTTTTTTTTTTATGATTTCATCCATTACCATAAATAGGAAAAAATTAAATTTCCATGCCAGTTGGGTCAGTGTTTTGAACATCTGAATGACAATAAATTGAAAATTAAATTACTAACAACTTGTATTTAGATAGCATATCAAGACAATCTACTGAGACATTTACCTGTAATTACTAGCACATTTTTCCATTTTATTTCCCATCTAACAATTGCGCAAAAATTTTCAGCTAACAGTGATCCTGTAGTTGGTAAGCCCTCCATAACATAAAAAAATGTAATTCTGGGAAAAATGTGTAATTATAATAATATTTAATAATTTATTTGTGCCTTCGTTTTAAATGTAAACAGGCCTTTGTGTTAAGCATGGGTCACTTGACAAATTTCCATAATAGATACATTAGATATATCATAATGCACTTTGGAAAACTGCCAAGTAGTGAGGCAGTTAACCTCAAAATTAAAAAGTCAGTTAATACAGAAAATGTAACTGCAGAATAAATCTTCTAGATATGGACATTAGGACCTCTCTAGTACAACTTTAGAATCAAGTTACCTATATTTGAGAATCCACTCACCTATCTTTTGAAGACAGAAGTCTTTCAGCCCTTCCAGTCTGTTAATGTACGCAAATACAGGAATTAATTGAAACATAGAATTATAGAATAGTTGGGGTTGGAAAGGACCTTAAGATCATCCAGTTCCAGCCCCCTGCTATGGGCAGGGACACCTCTCATTAAACCATGTCACCCAAGGCTCTGTAC